>VMBQ01007190.1:7797-49400 GCA_007657795.1 Dreissena rostriformis | reverse complement strand
GTCTGCAGTGTACCAGTGCTATAAACAGGCTAATCAGTGTGCACAGACAGATGCAGTGGTTATCGTTTTTGCCGTAGTTAAAAGCAGACCGACGTGCAAAACTTGCTCTTAACATAAGTTGTTCTTGCGAACAACTAAAAATTGCATTATTATGTCTGTCAGCGTATTGTCCGGACGAATTAAGTCACTGTTTTTACAAATGGCCTTCTTTTATCACAATTTGAGAAGCAATAAACAAAGATCACGTCACACGTCTCATTATTTTAATTCCTAATGGATTACTGGTGGTACTAAATTCTCATTGATTTCCTGTCTTACATCTGTTGTATTATACCTGCTCTCTGCTTTCATCCTTGAGCTTTCTGTGAGCAATAAAGCCAGAATATCTTGGTTGGATATGTCGATCAATCCGTGCACAGTGTTTGCTATTTGTTCAAAGCAATAGTTTCTGGTCCTACCAAAGCACCGTAATGAAATGAAGAATAGACGTTAAGTTTAACTGCAAATCTGTTTCGTTTCAATTCAAACACGTTCACTAAAATATTTGTTGTATCTAAGAATGAAAAAGCATGCAAAACGTTACTCCTGTTTGTATCAACACCTCTAATTAAGCTCGTTGTCATCGCTAAGTCCTGCTATCTAACTGGCAATTATCTCCTGACTGTTCGCACAATGTCGTACGAAGATTTGTATCTGGCTTATGAACACTGGACGGCCATATTCACTGAAAAATACGATGTTATCAATAGAATTTGTATATCGATTGTATATCTAAAATATCGGTATTGTGTTTTGCCACCATCATTGTGAGATGCATGTGCCTCAACAAGAAAAGGAATAATAAATACAAGTACTACTAATAATATGAATAATATGAATATAAACAACACAGTGAATATAAACACAATTCAACTGCAGCTGCACCAGAAAAAGAAGAATTATCGAACGAGATCCCTTAGTGATAGCAAATGACACATTACAAAACAAACTGACACTGTAATTATTACTAGATACACAACAAAAACACGCAACAAACACAAACACTTATTTAAACTGGCTTTACCGGCTTGTAGCGGTCAATACAAAACATTTTGGCTTATGAAATCGATAGTGAAATCTTTCTGAAGTACTAAGAGTATTGTATTATATCAGCATACAAAGTTATTATGCAATACAGTTGTTGCATTTTATTCCGACTGACTGATACAAAATAAATAAATAAAATCACAGTTATTATTCCTAAATACGGATTTCGTATAAACACACGCAATGGTATTTTATTTGCAAATCGTTGGCCAGATGTTTTCAGAGGTGTTGATTTCGTTTTGTCTATTTATTAGCTGATGTTGGTTGTTAGGCCAGATAATTCTAACATGTAGTTATTTACGCCATAGAAAAGTCATGTTTTGTTGTTCATAATGTTAAGACAAATAAATACGNGTCAATACAAAACATTTTGGCTTATGAAATCGATAGTGAAATCTCTCTGAAGAACTTAGAGTATTGTATTATATCAGCATACAAAGTTATAATGCAATACAGTTGTTGCATTTTATTCAGACTGACTGATACAAAATATATAAACAAAATCACAGTGATTATTCCTAAATACGGATTTCGCATAAACACACGCAATTGTATTTTATTTGCAAATCGTTTGCCGGATGTTTTCAGAAGTGTTGATTTCGTTTTGTCTATTTATTAGCTGATGTTGGTTGTTAGGCCAGATGATTCCAACATGTAGTTATTTACGCCATAGAAAAGTCATGTTTTGTTGTTCATAATGTTAAGACAAATAAATACGACTCAGCAAACAATTAATGAAAGCTCATTGACACGACCGGTGGACAAGTTAGTTTGGGCTCGTACCAAATCTATCAAAGTGCAACGGTTACGAACACTGGATAGTGATTGAACATTAGTGGACACAATAATAACACTTTTCAATAACGCGTAAACCTATGTTGGCTGAGTACCTTTCTACGTATGTGTAACAATGTGAACCTACATGCCGATGTTTAAAGTTATGGTATGGGAAAGGCAATCTTGCAACGAATAAATAAAACATATACAAGAGTAATACGACAACAAAAGGCTACTACATACTTGCTGTTTACATGTTAGAGTTATATCGTTGGTAAAACACTTCTGTCCCACATTGCATATAAACTACTTTTTAAAGACCTTCCAGTAAGAACCCTACCATCTCTAGTCTTAATAAAACGTTTGCACACACACTTGAAACGTCTAAAAATAGTTAAATCCATGCAATTTTATTTTTGTATCATTGCAGACTTACTGATGTATACATGCGTGAGTAATGGGCAAGAAACGTTTTATTCAATGTTTTTTAATTGGTCAAAAGGAAATACTTATTATTGAGAGTTAATATTTAATAACACTTTGAAATGATGAAATACGAATAATGTTAGAATAGGGGAAGTGGTATTGCCTCGAGACACATTTGAGCCGAGTCAGTCTATGGATATTCAGGAGCATGCCCAAATAGATTATTCCATCTAGAGCATCTGTGCTGTGTTTAGATGTAACTTTTACCATTTTCAAACACGAAATAGTCCAAATCATGTATATTGTATACACGTTTCATTAGTTTATTAACAATGAAGTTATAGTTTACCATACACTAGCACGTATGCATATTCGCTGGTGCATTTTTAGCAGCAAACGCGGAAGAACTGCATAATGGTTTAGAAACATATTATTCTGGTTCTTTACATTTTAAATGCGTTCTGTTATGATGAATATTTGTTTTATGAGAAATTATTAGAAAAACTCTAAGTCTTTCTTTACCCTGTCGAATCCGATCGGCGTAAATACTGCGTTCTTTAACGCGACTTCTTTTGAATTTAACTCCAATGTTTGGCTTCCTTATTTTGTCCTAGAACCGTTTGACATACATGTTCATGAGTCACTCTTTGGAAAAATTACTCTTATGCACGTACATGGCCCATCAGCGACGATATTTTCCGCTTTAATTGATTATTTTGTTTGAAGAAATTCTGTTCTAAACAAAAATCCATTCTAGGCGGAAAAAGTCGTCTCAGATTAGCCTGTGCGTAAGGCACAAGCCAATCTGGGACAATACTTAACGCACAAAAATAACGCCCGGTTTTCGAAGAGCGCGTCTCATATGTAATCTGTTCATGTGATCATCAATCAACAATGTGTGTTTACGAAAACAGCCATGTTATTAAACTAATCAGTGGTTTATAAGGTCGAACCGCGTCAACAGATACGTATTTAATGTCATGTGTATGAAACCCAAACCTTATAAATAATAGTTTTACAATATGGTTCAACCAAGCAAGGTAATTGAATTCACTCACGTACTCATAATGAAACTTCATATTTATATTTGATATGACTTTTGGTAGTACTCACGTACTCCTACCACTACTTCATATTAATATTTGCTTTAACGTTTGGTAGTACTTTGGAAAATTGAACACTGATATGAGCATTTCGTGTAGCTATTTTAACATTCAAAGTGTAAATGAGTTTATATCATAGATAAAGGTTACGGTGTGGTTGCATTTTACAGTCTGATGCTAAAATGGGTAACAAACTGACACTTACGTCTTCATGTCTAAATAAAAGTGAAGTTTTTTCACAACCATATAATATATTGATACATTTTAGACTTATAAGGCATCGGTTAAGATACCATCAATTTAGATATGAGCCCACAAATGTATCATATGTTAGATTATATATTATTTATATAATAATTGAATCTTGTTACTGGAGACTCGTGTCTCTTAGTCCTGGGCAAGTGGACACTTGCCATAAACACAACACATTGTTGTGATGACAAGGTTCATCTCTTGCTGACGCAACCGAAGTTTCACATTTATTTAGCACATTATATATTTATATTTGTGCTAAAAGCATTTGGTTGCATTATCATATCATCATATCAATGTACATACCATCATTGGAGACCTTCCTTTGACCACCAGAAAGACGGACTGATCTTTGTGCTTTGCAACAAATCAATTGACTAGTAGACATTTTGTAAATCAAGGATTGAATTTACCAAGTAATTAGCAGTATATTGTAGCACTTCTGGTTGAAGAAGTCGATCGCTTTACTTCAAATCCTTTGAAAATCGAAGACATACGTCTGTGATCTCTCGTTAATATATTAAGTCACTAACGAAAATGTCGTATTGGATACGGTATTCGTCAATAACAGAAGAACAACACGAATCATCGTAGCAGATAAAGAATAGTTGAGGACTAAACATACTAAGCTGGATTTCTCTTGTTCTTTTAATTGCTGTTTTTCAACTGAATAATGTTGTTTTTTTCACTTTAAATCCTGAAGGAATGTATTTATTATTTTCAAAACGATCTCTCATCATATTTCGCAATATGAGAAGCAACAAACATAGGTCACGTTAAACGTGTAATTTTTGTAATTCCAAATGGATTTATACACGTGGTTCTTAATGCACATGGATTCCATGTCTGATCTGGTTTGTAATTTGCAGCCTATCTGCTTTCATCTTGGAGCCCTATAGGAACACAGAGGCTCAATACTAAAGCCACAAGTTATATTTGGGTTTGAAAGGTCGATCAATCATTGTTTAGTATTTGCAAATTGTCTCCATATCAATAGTAATTTTGAAGACATATGTTTCAGTAAGCTGAGTATTTGGTTGCTTATATCCGTTCACTGAAATACAATGTATAATCCAAAATCTCGTTGTATCGTATTGTTGAAGATGTGTATTATATGTAAAATACTTAATTCACCATTCACTTAGAATAAATCACGACTATAGAGATCACGTTTCACTCATTGTTTTTTAATTGGTCATGCAAAGGCAATTATAATAATTGAGATAGTAAAAATCGAATAAACACTTTTAAGCGAAATAAAGAATGCGAGATGTTTATCACGTGACTGAAATTTCGGGGGCCGCGAAAATCAACGAGAACTCGTGATAACACGCATCTTTGTTTACTGATTGATCAATGTATTAAAAGTACAGTTTATATATAACTTTGGTTTTAAGATTGTATTATATCAATAATATCAGTACAATTTGCTAATTAAATTCATACGAAATAGTTCATGCAGATTATATACACTGTAATTATTAACGATGTTGCGTAAAAGTATTCAGCTATGGTGAAGCAAAATTAAAGCCACACACCTTATTTGGCATAGTAGATTAAACTATAAAGAAGAAACATATTTTATCTATGCCAATTAGAATATATCTGGTGGTTACAAGGTAGAAATCCGTCTTTTTTGCGCTTTTAAACTTCAAAATAATCGCGTTTGTCGAAATGGACGTATACGTCTAGAAATCCTACTTTCGTTTTTAAAAGCTGTACCGATTGAAAAATAATAAATAGCATGCTAACTAGGTTATAGATTTAATTTTATCTATGCCAATAGGAATATATCTGTTGGTAACAAGGTAGAAATCCGTCTTTTTTGCGCTTTAAAACTTAAAAATAATCGCGTTTGTCGAAATGGACGTATAATATTGAAAACCTACTTTCGGTTTTAAAAGTGGTTATTCCCGGTTGAAAAATAATAAATTGCTTGCTAACTAGGCTATAGATTTAATGAATATTTTGCACACTTTCAAATGGCACCTATATGTCACCTATATGCCTGGTCACGACATGCACGAAACAACTGACCGACCTGGGTGCATGCACGTATTTGCGTAGAATATTTCATTACTAGGGCTTTTGCTGAATCACAATGAATGAAGGGCCTACAGGTTACTTTCTACAAAAATAGTTAGGTGTTTAAATACTAGAAAAAGATGTTGAAATATTAGAAAAACAAGGAATATCACGTATTTATGATGATAATACATGAACACATGTTACTTGTTGTTTTAGCTGGAAGACATGTCCATGTAATGTTTACATGGGGCATATTGAAGCTTTGCTCCCGATTTATGTTACCAACTGCGTTTGAACGGTTAGGGTACATTAATTATTATGTATTTATGATTTATGTAATTATGATTAATATATGCCATTATAAAGTTTTTAATATTCTATTCATAAATTTCAGTTAAGATCTAGTTTTTCGATTAATCAAGAAAATGCTGCATATCTGCTAACGGATCTTGATAAAAACTCATACAACCACTACTTTATGTAGAGCACTCTTGTATATGACCGACTTTATGAAGTGTGACGTTCTTTTGAATTCTTAAACAATACACGTCTCGTCCCAGCATATAATGCTCAATGTAGTTTGATTCAATCGTATCTAGAATAGATCTCATACTCCTATTGCATGAATTGGTGACAGTTATTCTGCAGCATATAAATTGTTTATTTGGAATGAGAAATTATTGCTAAAAAATAGCAAATAGGTTTTATAGTACTGACTAGGTCCAGAAATTCTTAAAAACAAATATTTTAAGCTATGGAAGCCAAAACTAGAACAATTCACTTAAATGATGCGCACACATACTCATAAAAAAGCTATACTGATGCAAAATGAAAGACCGCTCTAACTGCAACATATTAAAAAAAAAACCAAAAAAAAAAACAACAATATATACTTTCAACCTTTGAGCTTACGATTTGTTCGGTGTATCGTCTTGACTTTTTTTTGTAATTGGTTGATAGATTTCTAAGCTTAAGGTTGGATTACACTAATTCCAATTCCCATAGAGTCCCATTATAAAACTGCCAACTTGCAAAGCATTTTCCATGCCTTTCCTATGAATAACAGTTTGCAAGTCTCGTATCATTTTAAACCACAAAGGGATACAAACTAATTTTGTGTAAGGTAACTTTATATGGGATTCACGCTACCACTTCCGTAACCAAGTTTCGTTTCAACACACAGCCTGCAATTTCCTACCAGGCTGGATGGATAAGAGAAGTTACAAATCGATTAATGCTATCTAGTTAAACAAAATAGAGAATATTGGTGTAGTATCATTATTCACTAAGCGTGTTAGTCGCCTACTAATCTTACTTTAATACTGGTACGGATTGGATTTCGAAAACCGATTAGGAGAGAAAAAAAACTGATTTTGTAAATGATGCTTTAAAATAGGTACGCTTCTGGAAACAATTTACGATTGAAAACGATAAGTTTAACTATATATATCACGAAATGTACTTTAAGAAAAACCAATGTTACTAAATTCATGTTTGCTGTCTGTTGAACTGACATAGTTTGAACATATGCAGTTAAATATCTATGGCTCGATACGAATATTTCACATTATTGTACACTTTGTGGATGCAGCACCGCAAATGTTTTGGATTTTATCTTGTCTGGGGACATGGGCCTCTTCTGCTATGTTCGGAATTATGCTTCGTAATATTGTGCGTTTTTGAAACAATTTACGTATCACTCTATGTTTACTTCCAAAATACTTAACTATCATGTTAGAATTTAAAATGAAGCTTGATTCATTTGTTTTTATTTCAAAATATAATTTGTGTACACAGTTATACTTCGATTTTTGGGACTGAAAGACTTGCAACAAAATCCAGAAATAAAAAAACCCACATGGCTTCGAACACTTGCCACCGAATGTGTTGTGCAGATTTTTGAACAGATCTAGCCTATAATCGAGAAACAATGTGTAAACTTCGGTTAAGTGTTTGTTTGTACAAGCAATCGACCAGACAATATACATCGCATAAATATAACTAAAATCTGCTAATACGACGACATTCTGCATATTTGTGTTGTATCGCATTGAACGATTTCTAGACATAAACTTGTACTGTGTATCTTCTACTTCATCCTTAATGTAGGTGCAAACAAAGTATTTACAATTTCATTTGTAATGTGTTCAGCGTTGAAATACCTTCACTATTTGCACTTCTGTTCATTTATTTGCAGTTGACATTTCTTCAGCAAAGGGGATTGGGCAAAAATCATGTAAACGCTTACTTATTGATCCGCGTCATGCGAAAATGGGTCTAAGGGCAAATGCAATCAGGAGCTACGCTCAGGAAGTATATGAACAGAGTAATAATTATAATTTTCATATGCCATTATCAAGTGTTTTTATTAACTAATGATTGTTATTCATCAACAACAAAAAACAGCATATTTATTCAGTTTCTCNATAAATATAACTAAAATCTGCTAATACGACGACATTCTGCATATTTGTGTAGTATCGCATTGAACGATTACTAGACATGAACTTGTACTGTGTATCTTCTACTTCATCCTTAATGTAGGTGCAAACAAAGTATTTACAATTGCATTTGTAATGTGTTCAGGGTTGAACTACCTTCACTATCTGCACTTCTGTTCATTTATTTGCAGTTGACATTTCTTCAACAAAGGGGATTGGGCAAAAATCATGTAAACGCTTACTTATTGATCCGCGTCATGCGAAAATGGGTTTTAGGGCAAATGCAATCAGGAGCTACGCTCAGGAAGTATATGAACAGCGTAATAATTATAATTTACATACGCCATTATCAAGTGTTTTTATTAACTAATGATTGTTATTCATCAACAACAAAAAACAGCATATTTATTCAGTTTCTCAAAGTTTAAACATAAACATGTTCCGTAATACATGATCAAATGAATAATAATAACATACCAACGTTTGGCACCCAAATATAATAAATGCCCATTTCACAATTAACAATAACAGTTTGTTACTAACAAACATTTGACCATTTTGTTACATTTGACACATATGTACCATGCCTTAAATATGTTAATTGTATCAAACAAATACATTTACGAGATTGATTTTGAAAATTTGAACATAAAATACATTTATTTTACACCTGGCTGAGCATCAGCTTGAACTATCTTGAAGAAAAAGTTAATTGCCATTTATAAACATGAAATGCTTTTGATGTAGTTTTGATATTTTATGTACGTTATGAGTACATATCTGCTTAATATATTCGCTTAATAAATTAAACTTTATTTTAGATCCAGTTTTCCGAACAATCAAGCCAATGGTGTAAATTTGTGAACACGGGCCTAGGTTAATTAGTCGTAAATAAATAAAAATAAAATGATGACGGACTATTGTTTTTCGAATTGATCAATACTGTAATAACATGTCGGTCAAACATACTCACTACATGAAAAAAATCAGAGNATAATTCATGAACAACCACTCATTTATGTAAAGTACTCTTGTATCTGGCCGACTTTATAAAGTGTTTGGTTCTTTTAAATTCTTACACAATACACGTGTCGTAAATATACGCGCAATGTCGTTTCCTTCAATCTTATCTCGAATAATTATAGTTGTCATACACATATTGCATGAATAACATGAATAAACAACTGGAGTGAATTATGATGCAGAATAAGCAATTCTTGATAAAAAAACGTTAGCGAATAGATTTTATAGTACTGAATAGACCTGTTTGTGTCCTGCAGTCAGAAATTTGAAATAAAGGAATATTTAAGGCTATGGAAGCCAGAACTTGTAAAATAAACGTTAATGATATGTATTTATACTTATAAAAAGGCGATAAGGATCATCAGTTCATTTAACTACAACATAATTAGTTTCTCGAGCAAAATGAAAGAAAGCTCTTACTTCAACATATATGTTTTACAAACGAAATATTATTTTAACCTATGAGTTAACGATGTTTTCGTTGTATCGTATTTATTGGTTTGTTAATGATTGATAGATTTCTGATATTAAAACAAAATTAACACTCCCCTTTCGAAACAAAATGTTGCGTTTCAACACACCGATTTCTCACCAGGTTAGTTGGAGGAGAGAATTTTCAAATCGATTAAGGTTATCAAGTTTCAAAAACAGAGAAGATTTGTGTAATACAATTCTTCATTAACCATGTTAGTCGCCTATTAATGTTACTTTAAAACCGGTACCGATTGGATTTCAAAAACCGATTGGGAGAGAAAATATACTTTGTAAATGAAGCTTTAAAATAGGTACGCTTCAGGAAACAATTTACGATTGAAAATGATTTATTTAACTTAATATATCAGGAAATGTACTGTAAGAAAAATAATGTTAGTGAATCAATGTGTGTGTTCTGTTTAACTGACACAGTTTGAGCACACGAAGTTAAATATCAATCAAACTGTTGGTCCCATGCACACACGAAACATAAATTGCACTTACAAGTGAGTCAATTATAAAGAAATATAAACTAGCTCTGGATTATTCTACTGGTCTCATCGCTACTATCCACAAAGAAGTAAAATTAATGTCAATGCAAAGCAAAAGTATCAATGGCTGTATTCACCAATCATGGTATATATTGTAAGTGGTAAATTACCGTAAAGGGCTGCATAATCAAACATAAATTCACAAAGCTCCTTAAGGAAATTAAAACTAAAGTTGCACTTAGGAGAAAATTTCAGATCAAGTTTTCTTTAAAAAAAAACACGGATGTTTTCTGCTTAAAAAAAGCTTAAAATATTATTCACTGTAGCAATATTTACTTGTTTAAAACATATGAATGTTAAAATAAAAAAATAACACAGCCAGAGACTTAATGAATTTTATAAATATCCTAATGTTTTCCCTGTAGAAATTTGTGAACACGGGCCTAGGTTAATTAGTCGTTAATAAATAAAAATAAACTGTTGACGGACTATTGTTTTTCGAATTGATCAATACTGTAATTACATGTCGGTCAAACATACTCACTACATGAAAAAAATCAGAGNGTCGGTCAATAAGGTAAGCGTTTACCGCAGACAAATTAACACGTCATTACAGTTTTATCATTTACGTAATAGAAATCGGTAATTAATACAGAACATTAAAGACAATGTCGGGCAACATCATCACAATTTTTAACTGTAAACAAGCAAATTCGTTGAACTGATATTCCCCGCAACTTCTCCTCATTGATATATATAAACCCAAGAAGCTTCATGTCGATATTTTAAATTCAACGCCGATTCTATATCCCTCCGCCTTTGGCGGGGGATAACACTTGTTACTTATAAAAAGTTTAGGGCAAAGGGTGAGCAATTGAATCCTTATGGCGAGCAAGTTGTGAAAACCACAACCTTTAGCAAATTGACGCGGTAGCAATTTTATTCCACTTCATGTATAATTCATCATGTCCATTTACAAATCTGATTAACACCGTTTTTCTATAGCCACGTGATTATATTTGCTGCTTCAAGTCCCTTCGCACGCATTTACAGGGTACACCTTTTAGTTTAAACACATTTATTTAAGCTCGATTGCATCGGAAGCCTCAGGCTTATTGAAACGCTCTCGAGTCCGTTTCCAGGGACTGAGAACCAGTACTTGGTGTCTTTAGGGAAGATCGAAAGAACGCTCCCACAGTGGGGATCGAACCCACGACCTCCCGATTGCTAGGCGGACACTACATCCACTACACCACGGCGACCTTGTACTATACATATACGCCATGCAAAACCCATGTTTTAATAAGAGCGCGAAATTGTTGCTGTCGTCAGACATTTTTCACTGTTTAAAGTTGATTGGTATTTGCAATGTTCAATTTAGGCTTATTTCTTTGTTGATAAATGCACATTCCCTTATTAAAACTTTTACAATAAATAGATAAAGTGTATTGGTGATAGGTTTTTCCTTTATATTTGTCCCAAGATACATTATTGACAAAAACTGATTCAAAACATTGGTGAAATTTTTCTCCGTTGAGATTTCCCTCCTTTTAAGCTTTGGTGGAGTTCGTGTGAAACCTATATAAAAATATGAGGGGTTTTAAATTAATATCATATCTTTATTTTGATATGTTTGCAAAATCTCACTCTTAGCATAATTTGATCACAGTAAACAATGTAAGTGAAATTACATGTTCATTTTTATTTGTATTTTTTGAGGTCGTACGATTGGTCTACATCAAAATGTTGAACTTAATCCTGTCAATGTAATATTAAAAGTATTCACAGAGCGAACAACTTCAGTGCCTTCAGCGCTTTGATTATTCATGTGGTATTTATGTCCCTGATAACTGTCATTTCACCGGTAATTCATAAAGTTGGGAATGGTATAAACAGCTGATAACATCGACAGCGTAACAAAGGCGGGCAAATGTCACAATAACCTGTAGCATCCTGCAAAATGCAGAGCACATTTGTCAAAGATATATTTAAACGATTTATAAATTGCAATATATTAATGCAGTTGAGTGCAGATTCTGAAAACGTTTTCTTAATATAGTGTGCACAATGCGCAGTTCATAAAGAGAATACTATATACGACTGCACATCTCCGAATTATTATGACAATTTCAAATAATTCAGAATCACACTGAGTGATAAAGAAGCCAGCTATTAGGCGGTCCTACCCAAAATAGTAAAAGTATAACATACCGGCTTTCACCGGCTGTATGAAGTTTCTACAACAAGTAAAGGGGTATTCGTTACAATTTTATCTAAATATTAAAAATTATAATATAGCACTGTAAAGAGTTGAAAAGTATACATGTACTTTAATTCATTAGTATTTATGTTGCTATTGGATGCAACGATGAAACATGAGAACCAATACGTATAATTATACATGTGTACAATTGTACTGAAGATACTTTTTATTTATTTATAGCTCTTGAGATGTAAACACATAAGAAGGATAGCTCAAATCGAACCAGATAGGTTATAACAATAAATGTATGAAGTACCTATGAAAACCGTTGATGTTATAAACACAATGTTCATTATGAATCCTATTGCAAATATAATTGACATATACATTTTATATTTATTTATAAATCTGTATACATGTTTATAATAAAGAACATATTAAGTAATACTTTTGAATTGTAAGCCCAAACAAGCCACAATTATTTGATTCGTTGCTATGTCAATGTACAGAATAATTTAAATGGAGATAATGAACCAATATGCATATACTGTATAATAAACTATTGTGGATGACATAATTATTTTCCTATCTATATACGTATACGATCACCGTGGTAATGGAGAAAGAAAGACATACTTAGAAGACAATCTGTGAAATACATAATCATATACATCGTTTGATTTCAAATATATGGCATCGCACCCATTAATGATAAACTTGTCATATACATTGCATTTCCAGTCGTATGTGTCATGTGACCATTGCTAAGCCTCGCATGAGTCCGTTTTGGCGAACCGGAAGGAGAGTCTGAAGCAGGTACACTGGACCGGGCTTTAACATGTTTACTCGAGGTAGACCTTCTTGAGCGGTGTTCCAAATCCGTTCGCGACGGTTTATTGTCTTGATTTATTTCCTTTGTTTCTTCAACACTACACAGGGTATGTGGGACAAAGTCCACCTTTTCCCACGACGGATACCTTTGTAGCCCCTCTTGGGGAATTCTGTCTTTAGGGGGTGGGGTAGGCGGTCGGTTTTTACGAGGTTTCGATCCTGTAAACATGTTTATCGGACACGTGTTCGAACGCTGTCTCGGTGGCGACTTGAAGACGAAAAATGCCCCCTCTTCCGTATCAGCGAGTTCCTTGTTGATTTCCTCCGTTCTCGAGGTGTCGATAACGTCCTCTTCATTTTCACTACAGTCATCAATGACTATATCGGGAAGATCAAAGTGCACCTGTAACTTGGGCTTCGGAAGTGTGGGCTCCGTATTTGCCCGGGGCCGAAACTTTGCCACCTTGAAAAAATCCTCGTCCGAGTTTCCGTTCACGAGAATGGAATGTAGCGGTTGTTTAACGTTATCGTTTGAAGAACCTTTAACAATTTCGGAACCTACCTGGGCCTCCATATCTATGATTAAGCACAGACCTAAACAATCAAACCTGTTATTAACAATTCAACATTTAATAAAGGATATTCCGAGTATATACCACCCACGGTTAATATCTTAATTCCTCATGTGTTGCATGAACGTTTAACTGTATTACATTTTTGTTGACAATTCGTATTTCTAAATTATGGTACTTATATACTTCAAACATATACACATTAAGTTCTCCAATATTATTTATATAAGAGTCAAACGGCGTTGAAACACAATAATCCACTGTTAGAATCTGTTTACGAGCGTCATTTTAATTCAAAATTACGTTCTCCAATATTATTTATCTAAGAGACAAACGACGTTGGAATACAATAATCCACTGCTTCAAAATGTTAACAAGCGTCATCAATCACTCGTACTCACACATAGATGTATTGCTGAATATGAAATGCAGTTATTGACGTATTTACACCGGCATCCATATCGAACAATAGCCGGAAAATAACTATAGATACTAGGAACATGATGTCGATAATATGGGAAATTAAATGCAACTCCTATTGATATAATGTAACGAACCACCTGTTTATTGAAAAAATAGTCTACCCTCAAGCAGCCGTGTAATTAATAATTCAAACCTTCTTGGAACAGCAAAAGTACTCCCAAAACAGGTAAGCACAGCAGGTGGTATATAATATGCTTTCACATTCATTTAGTCTCAACTCTGATTTTTCGCTCCTTTATGACCACAGCGCGGAACTGACGTCAAATTATCAAATCGTCGTAATATGATTTAGTCCCGATAGTTTTGGTTAATTTAATACAGAATCTGCCCTTAAGGTAGCACACGTGTTTTTACATTCACAAAATGAACATAGTACATACTATCACTTCTAGATTGAAAGTAGATTTTTTTCCGCGATTCACAAACACACGTGTAAACCAAACACCCCTGAGCAAATATAACCACTGTTTTTTTTTTTTACATAGCATTCAAATCCGAACACCAACATTCACCATCCTCTATCATAGTAATCTGCACTTTATCATTTCCTGTCAGAACTCAAGGTTGCGAGTTTCACTAAATTATAAATTTTTCGCTTGTCATTGTAAATAGCGATTTTACTGTCTTCGGTGGCGAAGATGTAATGTTATTATCAGCGGCCCCGTTCATAAACCTGACAGCTTTGTAGGCCACCATATGACCATCAGATTGTCACGAAGTTTCAGCTAAAGTATAACACGCTTTTTGTCCTGTGAATGCGAGGTAATGGGTCCGATTTCTCCAAAGATATCCTTCGTTTATTACCCGCGTTTCTCAGTTGATTTTCACTCAATTTCGCCCTGCCGTCCACAGAGCGATTAGAACTGTTCAACTTATCAAAATCCTTTTGGCATGGAATTTTCGGCAGGCGTTCTTTCATATCCACTTACTATCGGCAAACTTTCTAACTTAACATGACGCGAATTTAAATAGTTATGTTCATATCCCTTGCTTAGCTTTGTTCTTGTCTTACAATCACTGCTCAAGTAACTATGTTCATATCCTTTGGTTGGCTTTGTTCTTGTCTTACAATCACTGCTCAAGTAACTATGTTCATATCCCTTGGTTAGCTTTGTTCTTGTCTTACAATCACTGCTCAAGTAACTATGTTCATTGTCATGCACTGGTTTATTTCTTTTTGAATACACTTCATGTATCGGATATTTTGAATAACCGAATTTCTCGACTCGGTTGTTTTGCGAACTGCGATCCTCCAGCAGAGGAAGTTTGCCAGTGTCTTTATACGCGACGTTGTCTAAATGCGATATTGAAAAACCTCGGCATTTTGCGATTTATAACCTGCCCTTCCTGTCGTGCGCAGATTATTCAATTTGACGAGGCGCTTGCGGACTTTATCGATCATAGACGACTTCTTGAAAGCCTTCAGCTGATTTTGGCGGGAACAGTATCGCTCCAGTCCTACGAGTCTTTCTTCCGCTCGGTTGCACGCTGCCTTCTGTTGGCGGGAGATGTTCACGACCTGCAGCAGATTAATACAATTTAAATAAAAGCGCTAAAGGCATTACATTCGTTTACTATTGTGTAAACAGAAGACATTAGAGTACCGCACTTTGTTGTGAACCCAATTTCGGACTTCAAAACCAAAGAGCGAACACAGTGCGTTGAAGTAGTACATATATATAGTGGAACGAAACGCACTTTGGTTGTGAGCGTGGATTGAACCCGCTTCTCACCTAGGTGACTCGGGTTCAATCCCCGCTCCCGGCGAATTTGAGTTTGGTTGGTGGTTACCGTACTGGCCAGGTTGTGGTTACTACGAGTACTGCGGCTCCCCCCACATCAGCACAAGACCACACAATTTGAATATCGCTCTTAAAAAAAATATTCCATACTCTTCAGAAATTTAAGGCTTTATATACCTATCTACCTTTTTAATATATACTTCGATAACATCAGTTGACAATCGAATGATAGCTCTGTCCTGTTTGCTGAGGTAATACAGTGTTGTTAAACTAAGGTGCTATGAGAACACCTGCGGTGAACGTCATACTGAAAGGGACACTACCATACATATTGGAATCGCCGTTATGTAAATGGCCTTATTAATGTTGATAATTATATTATTACTATCCTGTGCGATTGTTTAAATCCGAATATTTGCTGTGTTCAATTAAACCGAGAAGTCATGCAGTTTTTAATGTTAGTCCTGTCAAAGTGGCGACTTACCGTGCAATAAGCATTGAATGTAATATACTGAACGCTTGTGTTTTCACGATTAACCCAAGGTATTAAACTACGCCCTCCAATATCTTGTATCACATATAAACACAGGGAACGTTCAGTAGCATAAGCATAACCGACACCGTATTGTATCACGTGGGCCCCTAATTAGTGCAAATGACACAACAGCATAATAGAAATCCTTGTGTTGCACGAGGTGCCTTAATTATGGCAATTGACACACCAGTATAAGATACATCTTATTGTTGCACGCGGTCCCTTTACTTTGTCGAATGACACACCATTATAAAAAAAACTTGTGTAGCCCGTGGCCGCTTAATTATGGAAAATGACACACCAGCAGAAAAAGAACATTATTAAAGCACGAAGTCTATTAACTATGGCACACGACATATTCTCAAGCAATCTGACACAAATTACTAGACAAAAAAATATAACAAACACAAACAACGAAAGACATAATACGACAGAGAATACTCTCTGAAGTACTAAATAATGTTGTATACTATCAGTACACACAGTTGTAAGGCAACAAAAGTTTTGCAGTTAATACAGAACCAATTTTACTAATTTGGAATAAACTTTAATACAAGTATTATTTAGTGTGGCGTTCGCATAAACACACGCAGTTTTATTTGATTTGCAAACTTTTACATTTTTTTGGAGAGATGTCGATATCGCTTTGCCTCTTTATTAGGCGAGACAAGCCAGATGTTGTTTACCAGTATTTGTTATTCATTTTTTTCTGAAGCGAATTCATTTGTTGTTTTTCATAATGAATGTACCGGTAAATAGAAAGAAATACGGCTGTACAAATAACACACAATGTGAACACAATCGCGTTAGTGAAAACAGCTGCATCACACTGCATATAAAAAACATTACAAAGCATTTCAAGTAAGGACACTTACGTCTCTAGTTTAAAAAAAAACTGTTGACACACACTTGAACATATTTTAAAGAAAGATCGCGTCTACAAGTATTTGTATCCGTGCAATGAAAACATTTGAAATGGCATACTTTTTTGACTGCAGGTAATGCGTCATAAACGAGAGAGTGCATGGTTTGCGAAAACTAATCATGTCGCAGTTCTTGTTATTTGTAAACCATCATTCCCACGACCTTTGGCGAAGAAAAAAACTCATTACATAATATAATTGATTGCTTATCCAATTTTGTACTGTAACACTTATAAACAAGGTTTCCATGTTGATATCCAAGCAATAAAATGTACTTTAATGTATAAACAATCCATTTGAAGTCGACTGACCTAATCTACATGAATAAACATGCATTTTCCCGTTAGTTTTATACAGAAATCATTATCCCATAACCGTTTATTCAAACTGATTATATGTTTGTGAACAATAAAGTATTCTCTGTCAATTTGTAAATGTTGATGCTTTACAAATACATTTAGTAATTAAATTTATTTTGTAGACGTGTTGGATTTTTGTATATATAGTATATACATAGTATATACACTTATGATGAATCATCATGCAATTTTATTATAAACTATACTTGATTATCCAATGAGTGTTTTAACAAATGTGTTAACTTTTGTTTGCATCTTGTTTCATTATCGTTCATGTAAAATTATGAGTAAACATTCATTATATAACACTTCATAGTTGTATCCAGCAAACTTATCGCAAGCAGAGACAAATCAGTATTAGTGTAAATTGGTATGAACAAAGATGTACTGCTATTTACATGCGTTATATAAATTCAGATTCTGCTTTGCTAATTGTTAATAAATAAAGTGAGGGATTTACTTTTGTCTCAACGATTCCATCAATGCATTATTGGTGCGTGTGAACATTATGCGATGAGCAATACATTTTTCTATAATCAGGCGAATGCCGTCGGTAAATCCCTTTAATTGATTAAATTAAAACTCTATTGATAGGATAAATGATTTCTAAGTACTACATGTGACATGCTTTTGCTTCTATGGACTAGTGTTAAGGAAAAAAGATACTTATTTAATGTGATTTGTCAATACGTTGTTTGCTTTGTTAAGTGTATACGTATAGAACGTAAAGTATAAAAATCTAACAGTTCCAAAGCATTGTGGCTTTCTTGACAATCCGGATCTATTCACATGTTGATATAGACATAAATGTGCAGTATGAGTTAAATTCATGCACTGATTCAACTATTTCTCTAAATGGAGCGCATAATTTAGAACAATTTGATGTCATTTAATGCGTGCAGCTCTTGATATCGGTATTGCTTATGATGTAATAGATGCTTTCTACTTGTTGAGAAACTGCAAAGCGAAATGACAATTAGCGAAACTCCGACAAAAAAAAAATCCAGCGGTGCAAACCAATTAAGGTCTCGACTTCTAAGCCTACCAACTACCATTCAACGCCTGTTTTATGTTCTATCTTACTTGGCTTCTGGAGCCAATGTTTCTCACACAGTTCACTAGAATGTCACTTGTACACTTTAAATGATATATTGCCATATTTGCTTCAATTAAATTGGAAACTTCATGTTAACAAATAGCTGTTATTATTATGCATACATTAGAAACTATAAAAAAGTACTAAAAGTAAAGACATAGTTTTTTGTTTTTTAACATGCAAAAGTTATGCTTTAAAATATTAGCCAAGACAGTGTTAATTGGATTGCGTAATACAGCTAAACAAGAAACAAAACGTGTATTTATCATGATATTAAACAATTCTGATATTACTTTATGTTTAGTTGAGCTGTATTTGTCAAACTTATTTTAAGAGTGCAGATATATGTTTTATGGATATCAAAGTTAATATACAATTTTTATCAATATATATTTTCGTTCATTAAAGTTGCAATATCCATAATTGAATCAAACACAGTTTAACATTATGTTTCGTATCATACAGCCTCAAAATATAAGATCAGCAAAATCAGCAACTCCGTCATTTTATAACATTTCTTCTATGAATAGATATGTAACTCTTAGAGGTTTGTCATAGCAACGTTTTTAGCTCATAATAGCCTAGTAAATGAACTGTGAATAGACCAACTACATGTGAGCATCTGTTATTGTCAATCATACTTCCAGCGTTCCTGTGTTGAAGAGAAGAAGAAAGCTCTTATTAAGGAACATTTTTCCCATACAAATGTGTAAATGATGTTGTAAATCAGTGACGAATAGACGGACATTGGACAGATTTAACAATGGTTACCGGGACATTTTCGGAAACGATCTGCATACACATAACTTATATACATTCAACACAAGTTTAAAAAAAAAAACACGAAAGTAAATTGCTGTATTTTAAATTGCTTTATTATGTCTGTCAGTGTATAGCCCCGACGAATTAAGACACTGATTTCACAAATGCTCTTCTAACATCACCATATGAGAAGCAGTGGACAAAGATAACGTCGCACGTCCGTATGTTACTTCCAAATAGATTAATAGACGTGGTACTAAATGCACAAAAAGTCATTTATTCCTGTTTTGTAGTATACCTGCTCTATGCTTGCATCCATTTATCATCAAATCTGCTCAGTTGTAAAGTTTAATATCTGTGTTAGATATTTCGATCAATCTATGTTCAAAGCAATATTTTTTGGTCGTAATGAAGCACCGTAATGATATGAAGAATAGACGCTAAGTTTAAATGCAAATCTGTTTCGTTTGAATTCAAACAAGAAAACTACATATGTTTTTTATCTAAAAATGACAAAGCATGAAAAACGTCACCCCTGTGTATATTAACACCTCTAATCAAGCTCGTTGTCATCGCTAAGTCCTGCTTATATCTATCTTATTGGCAAATATTCTCTCCTGACTGTTCGCACAATGCCGTTCGCAGATGTTTATCTGGCTAATGAACGGCCATATAAACTGACAAATCCGATGATGAGCATCGATTGTATATCGATTGTTTATTGATTGGATTTCGATTGCATATCGATTTTATATCGATTGTATATCGATTGTATTTCGATTATATATCGATTGTATATCGATTGCATATCCATTGCATATCGATTGTATATCGATTGTATATCGAAAATATCGAAATTGAGTTTTGCCGCCATCATTGTGAGATGNTTCATAGTTATGGATTTCGCATTACCAAACGGAGTTGTATTTTTTGTTTTACAAATAGCTGATGTTGGTTAATATGTCCGATGTTTCCAATATGTAGTTATTTACGCTCGAGCAAAATCATGTTTTTATGTTGTTTATAATGAATGTAAACACAAATAAATAAGACCCAGCAAACAACTCATGATAGCTCATTGACACGACCATTGGACAAGTTAGTTTGGGATCAAACCAAAACAATCAATAGTTCAACGTTTACGAATGCTGGATAGTGATTGATTATTAGTTGACACAACAATTACACTTTTGCAATAACGCGCAAACCTATTTTGGTTCAGTATCTTTTTACGTATGTGTAACTATGTGAACCTACATGCCGCTGTTCTTAGATATGCTTTGGGGAAGGGAAATCTTTTAACCCATACATGATAGTTACACAAGAACAATTTGAACCAAAAAGTAAAGTACATATTTTCTATGTATACGTTATAGTTATATTGTTGGTGAAACTGCCAAATCGAGAAAGGCAATCAGCAAACCTCAGACATAAATTATCCAACGGCGTAACCACTCACATGTCTCGACAACCAGCTAATGACCATTCAACGCCTGTTTTATGTTCAATCTAACTTGGCTTCTATAGGCAAAGTCTGCCACAGGGTTTAATAGACTGTTACAGTACATTCGAAAATAAATATTGCTATATTTTTATTTGCTGCAATTAAATGGGAATCGTCACGTTTACACATGGCTGCATTTATTTTACATGTTTTAGAAAATAGGAAAAAATACTGAAAGTCAAGACTGCGTAAACTGGTATTGAACACGACTTTGTTGGGGCGAATATGCAAACGCTAAACTAGAAAATAAAACAGAGTGTTAATTAACTTACAGATATGTTTGATAGCTAACGCGTTATTATCGCGATACTTTTGAGCACAATTAATAATATTTTATTATGTTTTATGTTTAGTCGAGCTGTATGGGCATGCGGATACATGTCCCATTGAAATTAATCTCTAACTTCTTAACATAAAGTTTCCAAAAGAAAACATTATTTCTATTTATTAATATACCTTAATTCTTTCTACCGTATATAATATATAGGTTACAGTATATATTAATGCAGTTTTGTTACATTTACAGATTTGTTAATTTCATAAATTGAATCATGAACACATTGAAACCCGCTATGCATAGTTTTATATTATGTTTCGTAGGATACAGCCTTAAATGTAAGATAAGTAATCAGAAAGACGATCATTCTTTGGCATATTCCATTTAATAAGTGTTAACATCTCTTATATGAATGGACATCTGTCTGTGCTCTGTCAGCGGTTTATCAAGTTGTATGCTCATTGCAGATAAAACTTACAATATAGCTAATGAACTGTGAATGGACCAGTTTATCATCCGTTAGTGTCAATCATACTGCCTATGTTCCTGTGTTGCTGAGAGGGAGTAGGCTTTTTTTAATGACGGTTTTCCCATACAACTGTGTAAACGATGCTGTAACTCAGTGAATAATCTACGGACATTGGTCCGATTTGTCCTTTTTTTGCATACGGATCTTTTTCTGGAACGATCTGCATATACATAACTAATATATATTCAACACAAGTTATAAACACCAAATTGAAGTTGCTGTTTTTCAACTTAATAATGTTTTGTGATTTTAACTCCTGAAGAAATGTATTTATTATTTTAATTAATGGTCTCTTCTTATTTCGCAAGCAAAGCAAAAAAAAAACAACAACAAACATATGACAATTCTGATTGCTGTAATTCCAAACGGGTTTATAAGCGTGGTTTTGAATGAGCATTAATTTCATGTCTGATATGGTTTTTAATTCTGCATATTCTCTTGTGGTTGGACACACTATTTCATCAAATGAAAATATAACAAGAACTTAATATTCCAGTTTATTGGCACGGTTTTCGTCAATCACAGAAGAACCAAAAAGAATAATCGTTACTGATAAAGATTCATTTAGGACAAAACATTCTAAGATGCATGTTTTTGTTCGTTTTTAGTGACATTTCTGTAAATTGTTAAGCGTAATGACATTAATAGCGTTAGGCCACACTTTACTGTTTTTCCAGAGGGCTCAATTCACCTGTCCTTAATTAATGAGCTTTTGCATGTGTCCTATATTTATTTTGATAAAACGTAAAACTTAAATTCTAGAGAGTTTTGTCTTACTAAGATTTCAAATTATTCAGTGCAGTTGAAATTGTTGAAATACTGTTCGGTCAAAGATAAGTACATCATGCTTCATCACGTCCTTTTTTAATTTACAGATTATATCGTCCTTTGTTGTTGTTTTAATCCCACTATATTTAATAAATGTATTATATTCTAGGTTCTTTTTTACTAACGTTTTGAATGTATCTACTTTTTCCTCAAACCGTGTTGGCGCTCTGTCTATCAGATAACCTTATCCATATGGAATCCGATACGTTCAAATAGACCAAATGCGTCGGGCTATTTTATATAAAGGAAATGTATGTTACAATTTAATCAACGATTGCTCCGAAGAAAAATGCCGATATTTACCAGCATTTTTTATGAACTGATCAGCTGGGTTATCACGTGACTGAAATTTCGAAGGTCGCGGGAATCGACGTGAACTCGCGATAATACGAATATTTGTTTATTGATTGATCATTGTTATAAAAGTGCAGTTTAAATATAAATATAATAATATGGTTGTAAGACTTTGTTTTATAAATAATAGCAGTAAACAAGTGCAAATCAAATTCATACGAAAAAGTTCATGCAGTTCATCAACACTGTATTTTTTTGCGTCAATGTAATAAGCGATGCTGAAAAAAAATTAGATTGATACACTGTACTTATCCAAAAATGCAATTATACGGGAAATACGATGGCACGATTTATCACGGCGGTTGGATGGGTATTCGTTTTTTGTGTGTATATATTCAGCGATTCAGAAAAACCAATCAAGTTCGGAACACTGCACTGTATATATGATTGAATTATAACGACCAATATTCAATAGAAACTATTGAAATTAACAGGTCATAATATCATTTATTTTAAAAACATTGCAAACACGTTATTTGTTATTTTAGCTTTAGACATGTCCATGTTATTATTACATGGCAAATATTGAAACCTGATTTTGCAGGCAATTAAAAAAATATCAGGTCCAATATTTAAAGGGATTTTTTCACAAATTTTGACACTTTGAAGAATGTAATTATATGTGTTTTTTTTTAAATCATTAACGAAAATACAATACCTGTATCACTTTACTTTATAACTTTTATTTTGCTCCTTTATCTACAGTATTATTTTATTGTTTGAATATGTGACGATTTTTTTTTAAAGTTTTCATTTGTCATTCTGTGAACAAGTCCCTTTAAACCAATATATTATGTATTATCAAATGTTGTAATGGCTTTGTGAAACGATACTTCTTCCGATTTATCTTACCATCTGGCTATGAACGGCTTTTGTACATTTATTATTATGTACATAAATAGGTGGCTATTTGCCATGCTCTCAATATGTTTATTTTGTCCAACTAATAAATTTACGAATTTTGAATGTGTATGATTGAACACGAAAAACCTTTTTTTTACACTTGACTGGGAATCATTTTGATATATATTGAAGATAAAATTAATAGCCATTTATTACCATAAAGTGCCTTTGATATGTTTTGTAACATGTTATAGCTGCTAAAAATATTATATTCATAAATTAAACTTAATTTTATATTCAGTGTTTCGAACAATCAATACAATGTTGTAAATCTGCCAAAGGATCTTGAGAAAAACTCATAAAAAAAAGATAATTTATGGAATTTACTCTTCTATATGACCGACTTTATGAAGTGTGTCGTTATGTTTAATTTTAAAACAATACACGTGTTGTCCATTCATACACTGAAAGTAGTGTACTTCAATCTTATCTAGAATTATTATAGTTGACATAAACCTATTGAACGAACGGACTCAGTTATTATTCTGCACATTAATTTTGTTGCGAAAGACCAGACATTCTTATTTTTAGATAAAGAAGCATGAACAAGTAAAATTCATTTACAAAATGCGCAGTGATACTTATAAAAAGCTATACTGATGTAGTTCATGTAACTACACTATGTTCGTGCAAAATAAAAGACCGCTCTTACTGAAACATAATGTTTAGAAAAGAACAATACATACTTTAACCTATAAGCAAACGATTTGTTCGGAGTACCGTCTTGGCCTGTTTATAATTGATTGATAGATTTCTAAGCTTAAGGTTTGATTACACTTATTCCGATTCACATAGGGTTCCATTATAAAACTGCCAACTTTCAAAGCTATTTCCACGCGTTTCGTATCAATACAATTTTGCGAGTCTGATATCATTTTAAATCACGGAGGATTATAACATAATTAAGTTAAATGTGACCTTAATACCGAATTCACACTGAGAGAAATAACAAATCAATTAAGGTTATCTAGTTTCTAAAGCAGAGAAGATTGGTGTAATATCATTCTTCATCAAGCATGGATTGGATTTCGAAAACATTATTTACATATTTTGCCACCGAACGTGTAGCGCACAGGTTTAATCAGACCTTGCATTTCATCGAGAAACAATGTTTAAACTTCGTTTAAGTTTTTATTTGTACAAGCCATCGACAAGACAATATAAATCGCATAACTTTAACTAAAATTTACTAATAGCGCGATATTCGGCATGTTGCGTAATACCGTATCTAACGTGCGCTGTTTATCTTCTACTTCAGCCTTACTGTACGTGCAAACAAAGTATTTACATTCGCATTTGTAATGTGTTAAGTGTTGACTTAGATTTACTATTGTAACGTCTGTTAATTTATTTGGAATTAAAATTTCTTGCGTTTAAGGTACTCGAGCGAATACGTATTAACCCTCGTCATTCAAAAATGTGTATTATGTCTAATGTAGCCAGCGTAACATCAGATCAGCTTGCACAATCTAGCAGTCTGGTCAGGAGCTACACTATCTGCTATAAAACCACACAATGTTTCGTGCGGACAGCGTAGTTCCAGATTGAGTTAAGCTGGCCGCACATGGAAATACCAATTTACGCATAGCGCGGCTCATTTACAAATACATGTATTTGACAAAAAAGGAACATCAAATACTTATTACTATATTTTTAAACTGTATAAGAACATGTATAGCCATACAAGCAATATATGTAGTTGACATTTTTAGAACCATTTCAATTTACACAACATCGATAAACTTGAAGATATAACTGAATTTGATTTCCATGTGTACTCGTTGCCAACCGTTCCCCAAATCGCACTAATGCTCAATTTATTCTTTAATGGACAAACGTTAATAACACGTCGAGTGCATTGTAGTATTTCACTGACATCTGACATACATAATTGATGACATATACTGTCACATACAATATGCGGATAAAAAAGAACAAAACTGATTCAATGTTCACATTGTATAGTTTTAATTTACTTTAATACATATTTAGCAAGACATGTTTCTAGTAGATGAAGTAAATACTTTGACGTCTGCACATTTCTAATTGGTATTAATGATTGTCAACAAATATTCATAAGCGCAGGTATAATACATATGAGCCGGTCTCTGGAAAAACCCTTTTTAATTTATGTGCGTAAAGTATTGCCCCACAGTCTTATCTGGGACGACATTTTAACCTAGTCCTGATTTTCGTTCAGAGGTGGCTCCCTGTAAACGAAACATTCCATAAACGCGGAAAGTGTCTTCCCCGATGTGGATTGCACATTCTTATCTCGGACGATATTATACGCATACAAATTAAGCCCTGTTTTGTTCGAGACATCATGTGTGGTATTGACACTAAATTTTACAGAGGCATGTACAATCAAGTATTGATCGACACTCGATATAACGATTATGATCCATAACAAATTCTTAAAATTGTCTATTTGCGATGTTATCATATGTAACTGTTGTTTTTTTATAAGTTATTTTGCATGCATATAACATCAACGAGTGGTGTGTTGATGTGCTTTATTCATCCATATAATCTCAACCAAACAAGTATGTGCTCCATAAATAGGCTGACAAAACACATTCATTAATTGCGTTAACATAAGCAAACTCAAATGTATGCAACACAATTGACAACGATGCAACTAGATTTCAAACTGTATCAATCTTTAGTAATAAGTCAATCATTTAATGTTTCGAAACTCACAAAATCACACACACAGTTGGTCCCAAGTACAAACGAAAAACAAATTGCATTTATAAGTGAGCAATTCTAAAGAAATACAAACTATGCTATGTGAAAACAGGGTTTAATGCATGTGCGTAAAATTTCGTCCCAGATAAGCCTGTGCAGTCCGCACAGACTAATCAGTGAAGACACTCTCCGCTTTTATGATTTGTTTTTTCGTTTTTAAGAAAGTCACGTCTTAGCAAAAGTCCAGTTTAGGCGAAAATTGTCGTCGCTGATTAGCCTGTGCGAACTGCACAGGCTAACTTGGGGCGACACGTTACGTTCATGCATTTAACCCCCTTTCCACAGAGCGAGGCTCAACTAAACACTAGCTTTGGATAATGCTTATGGTTCGAACGGTACTCAAAGTAGTAAAAATAATTTTAGCGCAAAGCAATAGTATCAGTGGATGGTTTTACCAATCCTGGTATCTATTGTACGTGGAAAATTAACGTTAAGGGCTGCACAATCAATCCGATATATATATTTACAAAGCTCCTTAGGGAAATTAGAACTTAAGTTGTTTTTCATTTCAGATAATGTTTTCCTTTAAGAAAACGGATGTGTTCTGCTTATAAAAGGTTAAAGTAGTAATCACTGTAAATATATTTACTTGTTTAAAACATATGCATGGTTAAATACAAACAAATAACAAAGCCACATACTTAATTTTATAAATTTAAGGAATATCCTGAATTTTCCCTGAGGAACTTTGTGAACACGTTCCTATGTTAATTAAGTTTACATAAAGAAACATAAACTGTTGATGGACTATTGTTTTTCGTATTGATCAATTCTGTAAAAACATGTAGATCAAACAATACAATAAAGAAATCAGTGGACTACTCTCCTTGTCCAATAAAGGGATGTATCTCACATGTTGCTACACCGTGACCATATCTTGTACACATGAGTTAACATATTAAACATTTGTGTGGCGATGTGTCAATGCTACATAAAGGGCAAATTTAACCTATTGATGTATTTATCATTCAAACCATGGTTTTAACTGTTAAGCTAATCGGATAACATGGGAATGTAATTCATAATGCGCAGTATTGTCTTACGGCCATTCATCAGTGTAAGTCGTTTATTATTCATGTGGTATATATGTCCCTGATAATTGTCGTCTCATCGGTAATTCATTAAGTTGGGAATGGTATCAACAGCTGATAACATCGACAGCGTAACAAAGGCGGGCAATGTTATAATAACGTGTAGCATCGTGCATAATGCGTAGCAAATTTGTCAAAGATATATTAAAACGAGTACTAAATTGCAATATAATTATGCAGTTGCGTGCAGATTCTGAAAACGTTTTCTATAATATAGTGTTCAAAATGCGCAGTTCATACGGGGAATACAAAATACGACTGCACATCTCCGAATTATTATTACAATCTCAAATACGTCTGCAAAATTCATAATCACATCAAATGACATACAAACCAGCTATTAGGGGGTCCTACCCAAAATAGTAAAAGTATAACATAGTTTCACCGGCTGTATGAAGTTTATACACCAAGTAAAGGGGTATTCGTTACAATTTTAGGTAAATATTAATAATTATAATAAAGCACTGTAAAGAGTGGAGAAGTATACATTCACTTTAATTCGTTAGTATGAGAACCATTTCGTATAAATATACATGTGTACAATTTTACTGAATATTTTTTCCGTCACATAAATGTCACAGCATACTGGTCAACACCTGCACACCTCTTATCACAAACAGTCAATGTGACAAGATGTTGTCATTATTATAGCAACAATGTACCATAAATAGCTATCGAGATGTAAACACATAACAAGGACCGCTCAAATTGAACCAGATACGTTATTACAATAAATTGCATGCAGTAAATATGAAACCGATGATGTTATAAAAGCAATGTTTATTATAAAGCCTAATGCAA
Organism: Dreissena rostriformis; assembly: GCA_007657795.1. Lineage (NCBI taxonomy): Eukaryota > Metazoa > Mollusca > Bivalvia > Myida > Dreissenidae > Dreissena > Dreissena rostriformis. The sequence goes on along the minus strand of VMBQ01007190.1, from coordinate 20,755 downwards.
ATTATGCATATAGTTGACATAAACATCTTATATTAATTTAAAAATCTTGAAAAGTGCGTATGTTTATAATAATGAACATATTAAGTAATAATTTTGAATTGTATGCCGCAAACAAGCCACACTTATTTGATTCGTTGCTATGACAATGTACACACTATTTTAAAGGGTGATAAAGAATCAATACACATATATTGAATAATTAAATATTTTGGATGACATAATAATTTCCCTATCTTTATACGTATATGATTACCGTGGAAATGGAGAAAGACATACTTAGAAGACAATGTGGGAAATAAATAATCATATACATCGTTTGATTTCAAATATATGGCATCGCACCCATTAATGATAAACTTGTCATATCCATGGTATTTCCAGTCTTATGTGTCACGTGACCATTACTAATCCTCGCATGAGTCCGTTTAGGAGAACCGGAAGGAAAGTCGGAAGCACGTACACCCGACCGGGGTTTAAAATGTTTACTTGCGGTGGACCTTCTTAAGCGGTGTTCCAACTCCGTTCCCGACGGTTTATTGTCTTGATTTATTTCCTTTGTTTCTTCAACACTACACAAAGTATGTGGGGCAAAGTCAACCTTTTCCCACGACGGATACCTTTGCAGCCCCTCTTGAGGAATTCTGTCTTTAGGGGGAGGGGTAGGCGGTCGGTTTTTCCGAGGTTTCGATTCTCTATACATGTTTATCGGACACGTGTTCGAACGCTGTCTCGGTGGAGACTTGAAGACGAAAAATGCCCCCTCTTCCGTATTAGCGAGTTCCTGGTTGATTTCCTCCGGTCTCGAGGTGTCGATAACGTCCTCTTCATTTTCACTACAGTCATCCACGACTATGTCGGGAAGGTCAAAGTGCACCCGTAACTTGGACTTCGGAGGTGTGGGCTCCGTATTTGCCCGGGGCCGAAACTTTGGCACCTTGAAAAAATCCTCGTCCGAGTTCCCGTTCACGAGAATGGAATAAAGCGGTTGTTTAACGTTATCGTCTGAAGAACTTTTAATAATTTCGGAACCTGCCTGAGCCTCCATATTTATAATTAAGCACGGGCCAAAACAATCACACGCGTCATTAACAATTCAATTTTTTATACAGGATATTCCGAGTATATAACACACACACGGTTAATGTCTTAATTCATCATTTGTTGCATTAAACGTTTATCTGCATAACCATTTCGTTGATCAGTCGTATTTGTAATTTATGGTAATAATTTTCTTCAAATATAAAAGCACAAAGTTCTCCACTATTATTTATATTAGAGAAACACGGCGTTAAATAAATAATCCACTGTTAGAAGCTGTTTACGGGCGTCATCAGTCACTCGCCCTCATACACACATATATTGGTTAATACGAAACGCATTTACTGCAACTAAGCTTCGTTATTGACGTATTTTCATCGACATCCTTTTCAAACAATAATCGGAAAATAACTATACATACTAGATACACGATGTCGATAATATGGGAAACTCAGTGCACCTCCTATTGATATGATGTTACGAACCACCTGCTTATTGAAAAAATATTCTTCCCCCAAGCACCTCCTATTGATATGATGTTACGAACAACCTGCTCATTGAAAATATATTCACCAACCAAGCAGCCGTGTAATTAATTATTCAAACCTTCCCGGAACAGCACACGTAATTCCAAATCAGGTGCATGCTAACATCACAATCCCGTCTACAGGTTAGCACAGCAGGTGTTCTATAATATGCTTTCAAATTCGTTAAGTCTCAACTCTGATTATTCACACCTTTATGAACACAGCGCGAAACTGACGTCACTTAATCATTTGTGCGTAATATGATTTAGTCCCGAGAGTTTTGATTGATTTCATAAAAAAACTGCCCTTAAGGTACCAAATGTGTTTACATCCACAACATGAATTTAGTTCACACTACCACTTGTAGATTGTAACAAGAATATAATCCGAGATTCATTAACACACGCGAACAACAAGCAGCCCTGAGCAAATATAACCACTGTTTTTTTTACATTACTTTCAAATCCGAACACCGACACTCCCAATCCTCTATCATAGTTATCTTTACTTTATCATTTCCTGTCAGAACTCAAGGATGTGAGTTTCACTAAATTATGACGTTTTTGCGAGTCAGTTGCTAGTAGCGTTTTAACCGTCTTCGGTAGCGAAGATGTAGTGCTATTATCAGCGGCCCCGTTCATAAACCTGACAGCTTTGTAGGCCGCTCTGTGGCCATCAGATTGTGACGAAGATATAGCTAAAGTGTAACACGCTTTCTTTCCTGTTAATGCGACGTAAAGGCTCACAAATGGGTCCGATTACTCAAAAACAATCGCTCGTTTATAACGCGCGTTCCTCAGTTGATGTTCATGCGATTTCGCCTTTCCCTTAACAGAGCGATTAGAACTGTTAAACTTATCGAAATCCTCCTGGCATGATACTATCGGCAGGCTTTCTTTTTTATCCACATAACCACTTATTATCGGCAAACTTTCTAACTTAACATGACGCGAATTTAAATAGTAATGTTCATATCCCTTGGTTAGCTTTGTTCTTGTCTTACAATCATTGCTCAAGGAACTATGTTCATTGTCATGCACTGGTTTATTTCTTTTTGAATACACTTCATGTATCGGATATTTTGAATAGCCGAATTTCTCGCCTCGGCTGTTTTGCGTAGTGCGATCCGCCTGAACAGAAAGTTTGCCAATGTCTTTATACGCGACGTTGTCTAAATGCGATATCGGAAAACCTCGGCATTTTGCGATTTATAGCCTGCCCTTCCTGTCGTGCGCAGATTATTCAATTTGACGATGCGCCTGCGGACTTTATCGATCATTGACGACTGCTTGAAAGCTTCCAGCTGATTTTGGCGGGAAAAGTATCGCTCCAGTCCTTCGAGTCTTTGTTCCGCTCGGCTGCACGCTGCCTTTTGTTGTCGGAAGATGTTCACGACCTGGAGCAGATTTATGCAATTTCAATCAAAGTGCTGAAGGCATTACAGGTGTTCGCTATTGTGTAATCAAATGGCATTGTAGAACCACACTTTGTTGTAAACCCAACTTCGGTCGTAAAAACCAAACAGCGACTGTAGTGCGTTGAAATGGTACATTAATACAGTGAAACGAAACGCACTTTTGTTGTGAGCTGGGATTGAACCCGCAATTCACCTATTCACCTATGCGGTTCAATCCACGCTCACGGCGAATTTGAGTTTGGTTGGTGGTCACCGTACCGGACAGGTGGGCTTTCCTCCGGGTACTCCGAATTCCCCATTTCACAAGACCAAAATATAATATCTTTCTTTTTTTCTTCACAATACTCTACAAGTATACGGCTTTTGTACCTTTCTTATATAAACGTCGAGAACATTGGTTGAAAATTGACCGACAGCAATAGCTCCGTTCTGATTGCCGAGGAAATGCTGCTTTGTTTAACTACGTCCTATGAGAAAACTTGCGGTAAACATCACGTCAATGGGTCATACCAAACATATTGGAATCGCCGTAATATAAATGCCATTGTTCATGTTGATAATCATACAATTATTTACCATTTGCGAGTGTTTTAATTCCACAATGTTTGTTTTATTCTATCTAATCAAGTAATAGTGCAAGTTTCAAATTTAGCCATGTCAAAATGGCATTCGACCGTGCGATTAGCATTGCAATTAATTTCAATATTCTTCACGCTTATGTGTTCACGATAAGCCTGCGTACTGTTCTTATAACAAACTTATTGAATATTAATACAGCCAACATAGTGAATATTAAAATAGTGTACATTCTGCTGCACCGGCATTCAAATATCTTATTGTAGCACGAAGTCCATGATTATCTCGAATGACACAACATCATATGATAAATCTTATTGTTTCAACAGGTCAAGTATTTATGACAAATGAGAAACCAGCATAAAAGAAACCTTATTCTAGCCCGAGGTCTCGTAATTATGGCAAATGACCCACCAGCAGAAAAGACACATTATTGAAGCACGAGATCCATTAATTATGACACACGAGACACTGTAAAGAAATCTGGCACATCTCACTAGACAAGAGAAATACAACAAACATAGACAATGAATAAATGAGATCAACGTGTTAGAACGGTCAATAAAATGTATTTTTTGCGAATAATCCGATAGAAAACTCTCTGAAATATCGAAGAATATTGTATACAATCAGCATACAAAGTTACAAGGCAATATAGGTTTTATAGTTTACACAGATCGAATTGTACTCATTTGAATTAAACAGTAATATAAGTATATTATAAGTATAGCGTTCCCATAAGCAAACGCATTCGTATTTGATTCGCAAATTGTTTTTTACATTTTTTAGAGAGATGCCGATATTGTTTTTGCCTATTTATTAGACGAGACAAACCAGATGTTAAATTTTTTTTGGAGAGTTGTTGATATCGTTTTTGCCTATTTATGAAACGAGACATACCCGATATTGTTTACAAGTAGTTTTTATTCATTTATCCTAGAGCAAATTCATGTGTTGTTGTTCATAATGTATGTACGGAACTATTTCGGAAAAGATCTGCATATACATAACTAATTTTCCTTCAACACAAACTTTACAAACCAATGGCAATGGCTGATTGTCAACTGAATAATGTCTTGTAATTTTAAATCCTGAAGGAACTTATTAATTGTTTTCACAGATGGTCTCTCATCATATTTCGCAATATCAGAAACAACACACACAGGTCACCTAATACGTCTAATTGCTGTAATTCCAAATGGATTTATACACATGGTTCAAATGCACATTGATTTCATGTCTGATATTGTTTGTAATTTGCATGCAATCCGACCCTTCTGCGTTCCAAATACTTAACATTGCTTTAAAAAAAACACAACATCTAACGCTCATACACATAAACTCGATATACATTACTTTTAACCTGCCTCCGCAACATTTTTAACAGACGACCGCGGTCAGTGTCAGTGTCAGTGTTAATGACGATCGAATAGGCAAAAAANTATATTGTAATCAGAATTCGTACAAACATTCGCTTGCCATCTTGCATGCGAAATGGATAATGTTAAGCTATTAGCAATAGTTATTTTTAATAACGTGCTTTAGAAGTGTTTTCAAACAGAATTTTGATAATAATGTTTTTTTTAAGGGACTGTAAACCACGAATGACGAAAAAAGAAAAGTTATAAAATATCGTATTTTTTACAATTATTAGTTTATATTGATCAAAATATCACGACTGGTATATAACTACTTGAAAAAAGTTTATTTTTATTTTTTTTATTTTTTTCATTTATTTATTTTTCCTGGGTATGTATACCAGGTAACTACCAGTTAATTATAAATAACGAAAGTTGATTGATCATCATCGTCACGTAGTAAACCCAGTAATGCAAATTGTGGATGCGTAGTGAATTGTATATATTTTATAAATAAAATGATCAAATCTGCTTGCGTTATTTATAGTGTGTATATCGTTATGCCACCTATATTCGCGATGTACTTTCGATTTCAATTATTACCGAATATACTGAACATATGAATATTAAATATTAAAATATTTAAATCTTGATCCATACTAATAAATGACATAATCCATCGCTTTAATCAACAGCGTTATCATGCTTGGTAAATATACCCTTCACACCTATCGATATGTAAGATAATCACAATAATAAGGTCAAAATGAAAACATATATAGCTGGGCAAGGATACTCTACTGTGCCGTGATCCTTATGCTAATGCCAATTTGACAATTATCTCCATTCCATTCCCCCTGTTCCATCTTTTATTACAATCTTGTTGTCACCGGTGGCCGTCCAGAATCCCCTCACGGTTTCCCAATCACGTTAAGTGTACATTATACTTTCGTCCGGGGACGTTTTCACAGCTTTCATCGGACAACCCTCTCGATGTTTGCTTTTCTACACGGGTCCGTCTCCGACATTCGACGCTGCGTCCACTTCTGCTTTAATGTTCCTATTTCCGACTCGCCTTCCGGGGGTGTAAAACCCATAGTGAATACGGTTGACAGGTTTTTGAGTCCCGTAAAACGGCGTGGGAAGACAACCGTCTCTCGGTTTCACGGTGTTTGCTTTAAAGACGCTTTATGGAAGACGTTTCTAATGCAACGTATATGTGTAGCTTATTACTTTCCTCGTTAGACGTAAACACGAAAATAAATTAATGAACGCCATGTATTGAACAATTAATAAATAAAAACAGTCTATTTAGTGACGTTTGGTAAAATAACGACATGCCACACATGTTACTTAGGGCCCAACGCCAATTATTGCTATGCATGATATACACGATCTTGTAGTGATACTAAGAATGATCTTCTACTAATAATTTGAAGTATATTCAAGATGTCCCTTTGCGGGCGACTCCCGTCCTGGTCACGACGTGCACGGGACAGTTGACCGACCTGGGCACATGTACGAACTCGGTAAGAATATTTCATTACCACGGCCTTTGATGAACCGAAGGGGCCTACAGTTTAGTATCTACAACATACTTAGGTGTTTTAAAATCTAGAAAAGGCGAAGAAAAATAAGTTTTATCTGGAAGATATGTCCGTGAAATTTTGTTATGGGACATATTGACACATGATTTAGCATAATTCAAATAATTTATCAGGTTCATTATTTAAAGGGAATTTTTAAACTGATTTTGACATATTTGAAAAGTGTTGGTAAATGCTGTATATTGCTAGATTTAAACATCGGAATTATACAGCTTCAGTATAACAACACGGATAGAATTAGAGAAAGAAAAAAAGGAAACAATTTCACCCAACCGGGATCAACTGGGTATCCGTTGGAGTAAACGCTAACCGTAACTATTCATAACTGAATCAACTTTTAAACTTGATACAAGCCATCAACGTGTTGTCACATAATTGAACAAACGCAACAAAATAACTCCTTATTATTGAGCCTTTCGAGTTTGTAACGATTTATAATTTTATCGATTTCAAATGAGGATTATTCATTAACTTAAATACAATACCTGTATGAGTGTACTTCATTACTGTTATTATGCTCCTTTATCTACAGTATTATCTTATTGTTTGAATCTGTGACGAAATTTCGAAAAGTGTCATTCGTCATTCTGTGAACAATTCGCTTAACACCAATATATTATGTATTTTCAAATGTTGTAATGGTTTTGTGAAACGTTACACTTTCCGATTTATCTAACCATCTGGATGTGAACGGCTTTGTTACATTTATAAATTATGTTTATAAAAAGGTGGCTATTTTCCATGCATTGAATATGTTTATTTCATCAAACTAATACATTTACGAATTTGAATGAGTACTTTTGAAAATGAAAAACATTTTTGCAATACTTGACTGGGAATCATATTGATATATATTAAAGATGAAATTAATAGCCATTCATAACCATGAAGTGCTTTTGAAGTATTTTGTAACATTTTATGTATGGTATGATAACATACCAGCTAAATATATTATATTCATAAATTTAACTTAATTTCAGATCCAGTTTTTCGAACAATAAAGACAATGTTGTAAATCTGCCAAACGGATCTTGAGAACAACTCATAAAAAAACACTAATTTATGTAAAGTACCCTATTATATTACCGACTTTATGAAGTGTGTCGTTCTTTTGAATTCTTAAACAACACACGTGTTGTCCCATCAAACGCTAAATTTAGTTTTCTTCAATCTTGTCTAAAATAATTACAGTTGTCATACACCTATTGAACGAAACGGAGTCAGTTATTATTCTGCACATTTATTTTGTCTTTGGAATGGGCAATTATTGCTTAAATCTTTAGCAAATAGGTTTAAAAGTACTGACTGGACCTGTTAAAAAAAGTATTTAAAGCTATAGAAGCCAGAACAAGTAAAATTCACCTAATTTATTCGCAGTGATACTTATCAAAATCAGATGTATGTTCATGTAACTACAATATGTTCATGTAACTACAATATGTTCATGTAACTACAATATGTTCATGCAAACTGAAAGAACGCTCTTACTGCAACATATTTTTTAACTAAAAAACAACAACAACATACTTTTAACCTATGAGCTAACGATTTGTTCGATGTATCGTATTGACTTGTTTGTAATTGATTGATACATTTCTAAGCTTAATACGGGATTCACACTACCGTTTCTAAATCAAATGTTGCATTTCAACACACGACCTGCAATTTCCTACCAGGTTGGATTGATTAGAGAATGTATAAATCGATTAAGCCTATCTAGTTTCAGAAACAGAGAAAATTGATGTAATATCATTCTTCATTAAGCAAGTTAGTCACCTACTAATGTTACCTTAATACTGGTACGGATTGGATTTCGAAAACGATAAGGAGAGAAAACATATTTTGTAAATGATGCTTTAAAGTAGATACGCTTGAGGAAACAATGTACGATTGAAAACTGAGTTATTTATCTTAATATAGCAAGCAATGTACTTTTAGAAAAAACAATTTTACTGAATCCATGTTTTTTTTTCTGTTTAACTTACACAGTTTGAACACATGAAGTTAAATATCTATGGCTCGATAATAAAATTTCACATCATTTTACATATTTTGCAACCGAAAGTGTAGTGCAGATGTTTGAGCAGACCGTGCATTTCACCGAGAAACAATGTTTAAACTTCGTTTATGTTGTACCAGACAAAATAAATCGCATAAATATAAATAAAATTTGCTAATAGGACGATATTCGGTATATTGTGTAATACCGGATCGAACATGTAATGTTTATCTTCTACTTCAGCCTAAGTGTTCGTGCAAACAAAGTATTTACACTCGCAGTTGTAATATGTTCAACGTTGACTTAGCTTCACTATTTTAACGCCTGTTTATTTATTTTGGATATGAATTTCTTGCGCTTAAAGCATTCGAGTCCATACTTATTAACCCTCGTCGTCCGAAAATGGGTCTTATGCCAAATCAGCCAGCGTATCAACAGACCAGCCTAGCCAATCGCGCGGTCTGGTCAGGAGATACACTATCCGCTATAAAACCACAAAATGTTTCGTGAGGTCAGCGTATATACAGATTGAGTAACGCTGGACGCACATGGCATATAACCAGTTTTCGCATTGCGCGGCTCATGTACAAAATACATGTATTTGACAAAGAAGGAATCTAAAATACTTATTAATATATTTGTAAAAAGTATAAGAGCCATACAAACAATATATGTAGTTGACATTGTTAGAACTAATTTAATTTTCACAACATCAATATACTTGAAGATATATTTGGATTTGATTTCCATGTTTACTCGTATAAATTACGAAACATTCCATAAAAGCGGAAAATATCTTCCCCGATGCGGACTGCATATTCTTATCTCGGACGATAGTATACGCATATAAATTAAGCCCTGTTTTCTCCGAGACATCATGTGTGTAATTGACACTAATTTTTACAGAGGCATGTACAATCAAGTATTTATCGACACTAAATATAACGATTTTGATCCATTAAATTGTCCATTTGCGATGTGATCGTATGTAACTGTTGTTTTTTGATAAGTAATTTTGCATGTATATACCATCAATGAGTGGTGTGTTGATGTGCTTTATTTATCCATATAACCTCAACAAAACAATCATGTGCTCCATAAATTTGTAGACAAAACACATTCATTAATTGTGTTAACATAAGCAAACTCAAATGTATGCAACACAATTGACAACGATGCAAATAGATTTCAAACTGTATCAATCTTTAGTAATAAGTAAATCATTCAATGATTTCGAAACTCACAAAATCACACACAAAGTTGGTCCCATGTACAAACGAAAAACAAATTGCACCTATAAGTGAGTCAATTCTAAAGAAATACAAACTATGCGATGTGAAAAGAGGGTTTAATGAATGTGCGTAAAGTGTCTTTTCAGATTATACTGTGGAGTCCGCACAGGCTAATTAGGGACGACATTTTTCGCTTTAAGGACTTTTTTTCGTTTAAAGGAAGTCACGTCTTAGCAAAAACCAGATAAGGCGGAAAGCGTTGTCGCTAATAATCCTGTGTGAACTGCACACGCTAACTTTGGACGACACTTTGCGCACATGCATTTAACCCCCTTTTCACAGAGCGAGGCTCAAATAAAAACTTGCTTTGGATAATGCTTATGGTTCGAACGGTACTATCCACAAAGCAGTAAAATTAATGTCAGCGCAAAGCAAGAGGAATCAATGGCTGTATACCAATCATGGCTTATATTGTAAGGGGTAAATTAACGTAAAGGGCTGCATAATCAATCTGATATATATTTACAAAGCTCCTTAGGGAAATTAAAACTTAAGTTGTTTTTTTCATTTCAGATAATGTTTTCTTTAAGAAAACGGATGTGTTCTGCTAACAAAAGGTGAAATTATTAATCACTGTAAAAATATTTACTTGTTTAAAACATATGCACGTTTAAATACCAAAAAAATAACATAGCCATATACTAAGATGTATAGATTTAAGGAATATCCTGAATTTTCCGTGAGGAACTTTGTGAACACGGGCCTATGTTAATTAGTTGTACATAAATAAAAATAAACTGTTGACAGACTATTGTTTTTCGTATTGATCAATACTGTAAAAACATGTAGATCAAACATTACATTTAAACAAAATCAGTGGACTACTCTCCTTGTCCAATAAAGGGATGTATCTCACATGTTGCTACACCGTGACCATATCTTGTACACATGAGTTAACATATTAAACATTTGTGTGGCGATGTGTCAATGCTACATTAAGGGCAAATTTAACCTATTGATGAACTTATCATTCAAACCATGGTTTAAACTGTTAAGCTAATCTGATACAATGGGAATGTAGTTCATAATGCGCAGTATTGTCTTACGGCCATACATCAGTGTATATCGTGTATTATTCATGTGGTATTTATGTCCCCGATAATTGTCGTCTCACCGGTAATTCATTAAGTTGGGAATGGTATAAACAGCTGATAACATCGACAGAGTAACACAGGCGGGCGAAGGTCACAATAACGTGTAGCATCCTGCATAATGCGTAGCAAATTTGTCAAAGATATATTTAAACGATTACTTAATTGCAATATATTTATGAAGTTGAGTGCAGATTCTGAAAACGTTTTCTATACTATAGTGTTACAAATGCGCAGTTCATACAGAGAATACAAAATACGACTGCACATCTCCGAATTATTAATACAATCTCAAATACGTCTGCAAAATTCAGAATCACATTCAATGATATTCAAACCAGCTATAAGGCGGTTCTACCCCAAAAAATAATATAGTGTGCAAAATGCGCAGTTCATACAGAGAATAATATATACGACAGCACATCTCCGAATTATTATTACAAATTCAAATACGTCTGCAAAAGTAAGAATCACATTCTGTGGTATACATGCCTGCTTTTAGGCAGTCCTACCCACAATTATAGTAAAATTATAACATAGCTTCACCGGCTGTATGAGGTTGCTACACCAAGTAAATGGGTATTCGTTATAATTGTATCTACATTTCAATTATTATAATAAAGCACTGTAAAGAGTGGGAAAGTATACAGCTTAATTCATTAGTATTTATGTTGCTATTGGATGCAACGATGAAACATAAGAACCATTACTTATAATTATACATGTGTCCAATTGTATTGAAGATTTTGTTCCGTTACAAAGGTCCATAAATGTCACGACATAATGGTCAACAGCTGCACACCTCTTATCACAAACAGTCAATGTGACAAGATGTTGTCATTTTTATAGCAAGAATGTACCATAAATAGCTATCGAGATGTAAACACATAACCGGGACCGCTCAAATCGAACCAGATACGTTATTACAATAAATGTTTGCATTACATATGAAAACCGATGATGTAATAAACGCAATATTGATTATTAATCCTCTCGCAAATTATGCATATAATTGACATATACATGTGTTATTAATTTAAAAATCTTAACTCGTGCGAATGTTTTTAAAAATGTACATAATTAGTAATAATTTTGAATTGTATGCCGCAAACAAGCCACACTTATTTGATTCGTTGCTATGACAATGTACACACTAATTCAAAGTGTGATAATGAATCAATATACATATATTGAATAATTAAATATTTTGGATGACATACTAATTTCCCTATCTTTATACGTATATGATCACCGTGGAAATGGAGAAAGACATACTTAGAAGACAATGTGGGATATCAATAATCATATACATCGTTTGATTTCAAAGATATGGCATCGCACCCATTAATGATAAACTTGTCATATTTATGGCATTTCCAGTCTTATGTGTCACGTGACCATTACTAATCCTCGCATGAGTCCGTTTAGGGGAACCAGAAGGAGAGTCTGAAGCAGATACACCCGACCGGGGTTTAAAATGTTTACTTGAGGTGGACCTTCTTGAGCGGTGTTCCAACTCCGTTCCCGACGGTTTATTGTCTTGATTTATTTCCTTTGTTTCTTCAACACTACACAGGGTATGTGGGGCAAAGTCCACCTTTTCCCACGACGGATACCTTTTTAGCCCCTCTTGGGGAATTCTGTCTTTAGGGGGAGGGGTAGGCGGTCGGTTTTTACGAGGTTTCGATTCTCTATACATGTTTATCGGACACGTGTTCGAACGCTGTCTCGGTGGAGACTTGAAGACGAAAAATGCCCCCTCTGCCGTATTAGCGAGTTCCTTGTTGATTTCCTCCGGTCTCGAGGTGTCGATAACGTCCTCTTCATTTTCACTACAGTCATCTACGACTATGTCGGGAAGGTCAAAGTGCACCCGTAACTTGGGCTTCGGAGGTGTGGGCTCCGTATTCGCCCGGGGCCGAAACTTTGGCACCTTGAAAAAGTCCTCGTCCGAGTTCCCGTTCACGAGAATGGAATGAAGCGGTTGTTTAACGTTATCGTCTGAAGAACTTTTAATAATTTCGGAATCTGCCTGAGCCTCCATATTTATAAT
>VMBQ01007189.1:13555-48639 GCA_007657795.1 Dreissena rostriformis | reverse complement strand
AACGCCTAAATCAAAAAAGGCAAACAAGGAAAAATCCAGCAAAACAACCCGCGTCGAAGATTGTCCAAGATTTTTTAAATATTTTTGTTTTATAGCTTTTTCAAGATTTGAACAAGGAATTTTCAACAGTAAATTTCACGCGGAACCGCTGGGTCATTCAAGCTTTAGCTCTTTAAAGCTCTTTAAAGCTTATTTTAAACAGTATGTTAGGAACATACTTCTTTTTAAAATTATGGATGAAAAGCGTAACTAACGCCTATATTTATTTATCTATTTAAATTGATTTTTTATTGTAAACAAAGCGATTTTTATAAGTTTTCTTAGTCGTGGGTTATATGTGTCGTGTTCTGAGAAAACTGGACAAAATGCATGTGCGTAAAGTGTCATCCCAGGTTAGCCTGTGCAGTCCGCACAGGCTAATCCGAGCGACACTTTCCGCCTTAACTGGATTTTCGCTAAGCAGAGACATCATTTAAACGAAAATTTCCATAAAAGCGGAAATTGTCGTCCCTGATCAGCCTGTGCGGACTGCACACGCTTTTATATAGCCTGCGAACTACATCGAGTATTTGGGATTTTGTTATATTTTCTTTTTTCGTTTTCGTCTGAAAATATATATCCTAAACATTATTGAATAACATATATCCACATCCACGATGTCTAGATAATGCATATTAAGCCAATGGCCCAATGTAACGTAATAACTATACGTTTGTTTTTTCTTTTTTGTGTCTACATTTTTGGACAACTATGTTTTTGGAATATTTTTCGTGTCTTAATTTTCGGACACACAGAAATTTTATTTAATAACTTAGAGTTATTACGGTAATACAGCTGAACAGATTTCCGTAAATCGTAAACCTTTATACATATGCTTTCACCAACCAACTTTGCTTTTTAGATAAACTACCACAATGAAGTTGATCACCCCTATTGTCCTAGGACTCGTCTGTGTGGTCGCTATGGCTTTCGCGGACTACGATAGCTATGTTAGTACCTATAGTGGCAATATCGGTAGCTATGGAGGCGACTATGGTAATGGTAGCTATGGTTACGTAGGGAACGCACAGAAAGGCGATAGCGGTATTGCAATGTGTAAGTAGTACTGTTTGTACTTTTAGTGTCATATTGTCATTTTTGTTTGTAATCCTCAAATTGAACACATATAACCGCGATGGTTGTGCTGTTGATTTTGGTGATGTTGGTACAACCATACCTGATTCAAGGTATACACGCATATGTGTACTAAATGCTGCGTAAATGCATAGCACGGTAGTTTAAACAAAGGCAACAGTAAGTTCCAATTTTGGTATATTTTGATAAAAAACAGATCGAAGGAGGAAAACTGTATTCAAACATAGAACATTCTTGTTGATGCATTACCTAGTAGATTTTTGTCTAAATTTCGTCTTCTTTTTTCGCACTAGACAAACAAACTACAAATTTCAAACAACATATAATATGAAACCATGCATTGTTTTCAAATACAACTTGAATAGCACTATAAAAACACATATGACATTACCTACCTTTTTAAGATTATGCATAGCATTGCAGTAAATAACGACTCACGAACAAAATCAAATGAAACTATTAACTAAAATGGGCTTTTTTAAGAGCAAGTGGAATCGGCAATATTAACATTAAATGTTAGATGTTTAGGAAATAAAGAGAAAAGAAACCAAGTATTTAAATGGCTTCGAGGTCTAAATAACTCTTTTTTTATGTTACAAGAGACACATTTAACAAAACAAGATATTGAGCTATGGAAGCATGACTGGCCTGGTCGATTTGTCTATAGTGGCAGCAAAACCAACAGCGAATGTGTAGGAATATTTCTACACCCGAATAGTGATATAGAACTATCAAATTTCAATTAAATCATAATCGGACGATTTATTACTGCAGATATCAAAATTCAGGCATAACAATCACCCTTATAAATATTTACGGGCCAAATAAAGATGATTTATACATTTTTTTAAAATTAAACGAATTCTTGTTTGCGAACAGCGATAAAAACTGTATCACAGGCGGGGACTTCAATACTGTCTTAGATGCAGAACTGGACACAAAGAATGGCAATTTAAGAACACATTTACAATGCAGGAAATATTTAAACAACTTGATTGACACTTATGATCTATGTGACATCCGGAGAATAAAGCATCCAGAAAAAAAACAGTTCACTTGGCACTCTAATTGTAAATCACGCATTTTGTGTAGACTTGACTTTTTCTTGATATCTTAAAACCTATGTAACATAATATCAAAATGTAATATTAAATCTGCGTATAAAATAGATCATTCTCTTGTACAATTGAGTGTAGACAACTTATTATTATCCAAGGGTTCTGGTTATTTCAAAATTAACAATTCAATCCTTTTAGACACTAAATATCAAAACAGAATAAAAAAATGTATAGATGACATAACATCCTTAAACGAAAATTGCAACCCAAATACAATGTGGGAGCTTATAAAAAGTTATATTCGCAACGAAACAATAAGCTGTTGTTCATCAAAAAATAAAGCAACGAAAAAGAACGAAGAAAAATTCATTTCAGAAATCAAACATTTAGACGAGGTTTTAATGAAAAATAACTCCTCAGATTTGACTGATAAAGTAATAGAAAACATCGAAACTAAAAAAGAAGAATTAGAACAACTTTATGAAAAAAAAGTTAATGGACATATTTTAAGATCGAAAGCTATACATAAAGAAAGAAATGGAAAAATCTAAATATTTTGCCAATCTAGAAAAAAAGGAAGGCTGAGAAAAAAACGATTCATAAATTAATTGTTAATGAAACAATATTAAAGGAAAAAGATAAAATACTAGAAGCAGAAGCAGCATATTATGAATCACGTTATAAAAAAAATAATGAACGAGACGACAATTCTGATTTCTTTCAGGTGCCAATAACTAAACTCAGTGAAGAACATAAATTTCAATGTGAAGGAAAATTAACTGACTATGAGTGTGGGTGTGCATTATTAGAAATGGCTAACAATAAAAGTCCAGGCTCTGACGGACTGACCGTTGAGTTATATACAATATTTTGGTCTACCTTGAAAGAACACTACATTCAATCAATAAACTACTCTTTTAAAAAAGTTGAACTTACTGCCTTACAAAAACAAGGTATTATAACTCTTATTCCTAAATCAGATAAAGACCTTGATTATATTTTAAATTGGCGACCTATAAGTTTGTTGAAAATAGATTACACAATCGCAACTAAAGCAATTGCAAACCGTATAAAAAAAGGTTCTGCCACATATAATAAACTTTGATCAAACAGGTTTCATGAAAAACAGATATATTGGCGAAAACTTTAGGTTAATTTTCGATGTTATTGAATATCTAGAGAATCATAATAAGCATGGACTTCTATTATTTGCAGACTTTGAGAAAGCATTCGACAGTTTGAACCATCTCTTTATAATAAAATGTCTTAATCACCTAAATTTCGGGCCACACATAATTCAGTGGATTAAGGTATTTCATAATGATATAAATAGTGTCATTATTATCAATGGCAATCTTTATAGAAATTGTAAAATAGAAACAGATGTTCGTCAAGGTTGTCCTCTGTCTTCGTCGCTCTTTATTATATGTCTAGAATCACTGTCAAACTACAAAAATCAAAACAATAATATTAAAGGGATAAAGATACATGAGGCCAAAATGCAACTTTTTTAATGATGGTTCTCCTAATTCATTTGAAACATTAGTTCAAACTCTTAAAAATTTCAATAAAATATCAGGACTAAACCTCAACGCATCAAAATCTACAGTCATGGAAATCGGATAACTCAAAAACTCAAACATCAAATACAGCACAGAAAACAAATTCATTTGGACATCTGATGGGGCAAAATCGTTAGGTATAGCATTTTATAATCAACATAAATTACACATGGACAACAATTTAATGCCAAAAATTAAAGAATTCGAATGTGTTTTAAAACAATGGCAACATAGGAAACTCACTCTTATGGGGAAGGTCACAGTAATAAAAACTTTTGCGCTACCAAATTTAATTTACCCTCTTTCTGTTCTCCCTAACCCATAAGTAATAGAAGGATTAAAAACAGCAATATTTAAATTCATATGGGACAATAAGCCAGACAAAATTAAAAGAAAACGTCTAACACAAGATTATGCAAATGGCGGCATTAAACTTACGGATATTGATTGTTTTCTAAATGCCATTTAAGCGAGCTGGGTAAAACGATATCTGGATAAAAATAATAAAAGTAAAAGGAAAACTCTATTGGAAAAAAACTAAACAAATTCGGTAACTGTCTTACATTTAAAAGCAATCACCATGATTCTATCATACAAAATGTAAGTAAAAATAATGTTTTCTTAAAAGATGTACTTACAGCCTGGTAAAGTATTAAGAACCAACATAATGTTTCAAAAAGTTCTCCCATATGTAAGCAGGTAATGTGGAACAATAAATGCATTACAGTAAATAACAATTCTATCTTTTTGACAAACTGGTATAACAATAATATAAAAACTATCGGTCAGTTGTACAACTATCGAAAAGATACTTATTATACATTTGATGAGTTAAAATATTTATACAACATTGACTCTCATGAATTTTTTAACTTCTACTCACTTATTTCTGCTATACCAAGTGAATATAAATCAATATTGTATACGCAAGGAATCAATGCATTAACTATACCAGAGAAAACCTTTGTTTATATAATAGAAAACTCTAAACAGGTAAACAAAACTCTCTACAATATACAGTTACAATCACAAAGTAAAATCGATGACAGTGTAGAAAGAAAATGGAATTCATGCCTTAATTTAAAAGAAAACCTCAACTCACTGTCTGGAGAAATATATACACTTCCATTTAAGTCAACACTTGATAGTTACTTACGTAACTTTCAATTCAAATTCTTATCCAGAATCATCCCAACAAATAAGTTTCTTTCGAAATGTAAACTAATAAAAAGCAGTCTGTGTGATTTTTGTCAAGAAAGCGTTGAAACAATCGATCACTTGATTTGGGAATGTTCATATAGCCAAACTCTTTCGACAGAACTGCAAACGTTCCTTAAACGAATGAAAATTGACATTGAAATAAATAAAACAATTGCTTTCCTTGGAAATACAGAAATTAAATTACACAGTGAAGTTCTCAATTTTATTATCATTTTGATGAAAGTATTCATATTCAATATGAAAAAAAATGCATTCCAAAATTGAACATATTCTTAAATTATTTGAAGTTAAGGATACGAACAGAAGAAGAAATTTCCCTTATTAAAAACAAAATTGAAACACACAAACAAAAATGGATCCACATCAACCAATATTTTTCAAGTAAGAATTAATATTCATATACAGTTTTTTCAAATAACAATGCCAATTCAATTACTTAAATATCGTTGTCGTATTTGTTCGCCTTTTCGTTTGTTCTTTATCAACTGTTATAATTGTAAAGTAAAGAAACACAGGATGAAAGAAATTATTATTGTTGTTATATTTATCCACAATACATACTGTTAAACATGTAATAGAATGCATGATGTGAGTGTGCGTGAAATTGTGTGTGTTTATGAACATATGTATATTATATTTATCCATAATACGTACTGCTAAACATGTAATGTAATATATGATGTGTGTGTGAGAGTGTGCGTGATGTGAGTGTGCGTGTAATTGTGTGTGTTTTTGAACATATGTGGGAAAGGAAGTATACTTATAAGAGAAATGCAAAATTCCAAATCTATGTTTTTTATGTTATATATTATGTTTATTTACTTTCCTTGTTTTCTTGTCTGTGTATGCGTGCATGTTTATGTATGTTTAGAGTATATGTGCATGCGTGTTGTTAAGAGAGTTGGTACTTTATGAAAAGGTTGAACCACTCATTTGTGTACATTTCTACTTTGTGTAATGGATGACTTCATAAAAGTGCATAAATAAATGAGAAAAAAACAGTAAAAGGTAATTATTGTAACATTCAAATCGTATTTACCACGTATAGTTTGTAATGTAATGTAATGCAATTCAAATTAATTAATTTTAATCAAACTCACCATATGTGAATGGCAGTAAAAGCTCATAAAAAGGGCAAACATTCAGACCGAAATACATACAATCCTTTCCCTTGTCAGCATATTACTCGTTTGCGCATGGCTTAATGCCTAATTTATCTAATAGTGTTTGTATAGATACTATATTAGTAATTTACAGTACAATATGTGTATGCTGGCACGTTTGATATAATTATTAAATTAATTATTAAAACGATGCCTTATTACAGTTATTTTGTCAGTAGTCATCATCTGTACTCAATTGGACACATACACACATGCTAATATGATTCCTCTTGGGTGAATATTATCCACGGTCAAGGTCGTATAGAAGTTGTGTTTTACAGCCTGTTAACTATGCATCTTTGGAACGCTGCAACGCTGCATATTTGGTCTTATTCAACAATTGAGAAACTATAAAATAAATACCTCCCAACATGTTGCTTATTTAAACGCATTCATTCTACTTCTAATAGGAACTCAAGAAGAAAAACATTGATATCGAGGCCCTGGAATATTTCCATCGTTTGAGTATTCAACCTGGAAAAGTAAAAATGTTCGGGTTTCCGATCAAAGCATTATAATTCGTTTCATGACGTATTGAACGTGTAAGCGCATGTGGAAAATAGAAGTTTTCTTTGATTGAATAATTAATTGCAAAACTCGGTTTGACACATCAATGTCAATTTAGCGGTTCGAAGCTGAGAATTATTATTCACCTTCATTCATAACTCGTCAATTAAATATCCTCGATTTGAACCCAAAAGGCTTATGCCCTTGAACGCTGATCTGCAACATCGTCTGTTAAAATATCACAGGCAGTTGTCATTGTTTGGTGGAATTTACTGTGGTACATTGGTAAATGGTGTGCGTGTTTTAATATGCAACCTAAACGCGCAATAACTAGCGTGCCGTATTTTGAATTCGAATAAACGCATGCTTCCAAATGCAGTGAGTGAATATATATTGTTAAAACGCTTCGTATGAAATTGAATTTCACGTCAAACATGTTTAGCATCACGTGGCATTTAGGATTGTGTAGACTGTGCAGATACTATGGAACGCCTTCACTGTCTTATCGTTCTATACATAGATGGTGACGTCACTGCGTTATTGTCACCTCTATACTAGGATGCATCACATTCCCTGGTCCCGCCAAAATAGTTCCGCGTAGGAATGAATATTTTTTTATAATGAGAAAAACGGTGTTAAATATGTCTTTAAAATGGAATGTTGTTTAAAGAAATGTTATTAAATTATGTTTAAGGGTGATTTCAAATGTATGTAAAGAAGAATAGCAATTATAAGAAACATGTTTATCTGTCCTACTTTCGCTTTCACGAAATTGGCAGCCATGTTGAAAAAGTAGTGCTATCCACAATTCCTTTCGCGCTAGTACACAGGTCAGTAAGACCGGTGTGTACACAATGCTATGGAACGCCTTCACTGTCTTATAATATCAAAACTTGTGATATTACGTCAATCTGACTGTGCATGAATGCCTGTAACCATAATATATATGCATAATCACAATATACAAATACATAATTTGAATATATACAGATAAAGCATTAATATAAAAAGATATAATTTTCTTATATATAGATAAAAGGTAAAGATAGATTAATTTTGAGCCAAAGTAGGTCAAAGTTACCCCGGCTTCGCGAATACCCGGGAAGCCGGGGTAAATTTGACCTACTTTTGCTCAAAATAATCTTTTTCCCCTGAAAGGTCACAGGGGCAGGTCGATACATTCTTGTTGTCGGGAAGACGCTGAACGACCTGTAAATAAATCTTTAATACACACATACAGATACGAATGTATTATACACAGATAATCTTCCATTATATAAAGGCATTACTTCTTTATATGAAGGCAAAAGATCTTTTTATGAACATAAATCGTTATGTAATAAATATAAGATCCTTATATGTACATAAAACATTGAGAGTTGTTGTATTATATCTCGATACATAGATATTTTGTATTGATATGAAGATATATGTATTTTACTATATCTATGAAGTTTAGACATTAATATACGAAGCTATTCGTTATTTATGTATTGGTCACTCATCATTTATATAAAGTGCTTTCATCATTATAATACTTCTAGAGAGAAATTTACAAGCCAAATATTTTTGCACGCACCGGAAAATCGCGCGGTAGTCTACTACATGGCAGACGACGCCGTTAAGAGGGTTTTACATTCAATTGATTTACATTCACTGTATCAAAATTGTATTAGTAAAAAAATAGATTCGATTGAGATTTGTAAATCGTTAGAAGATAACCAGTTAACAAATTTAGGTCTGGTGACCATTGGTGAAAGAATAAATTTATCTGCATATAAAGAAGATATGTGTTAATATAATTACGATTTATGTTTTATATAAAGATCTTTTGCCTTTATATAAACAAGTTATGCCTATATATAATATATAAATGATTTATCTGTATTTATTTAAATTATGTATTTATATATTGTGATTATGCATATATATAAATATATATATATANATATATATATAATGGTTACAGGCATTATAGTCTATAGAGGATATTTGTTGGATTCGGTGTTATATCGATTTTATTTTACGAGTGATCATAAAAAATAATATTTGCACGAGTGGCACAGCAACGAGTGAAAATATATTGTTTCTGTTATCACGAGTGAATTAAAATCGATATTCCAACGAATCAAACAAATTTTCTTTTTATTTTATGCTTTTTTCACCGTTTATTTTTATTGTTACGAGTTTAACTGGAGATTTCGCTGGAATAATGACGTCATTTCGTCCAAAAAATGACGTCATTTCGTAAAAAATGCTGTTATGTATTGTGTTCCTTAACTATCCTAAACCGTATCGGACGGTTTATGCACACGAACGGTCCAAAACTTTCCTAAACCGTATGTAAACCGTCCGATACGGTTAACAAATCGACCGACACGGTTTATAAACCGTCCGATACGGTTTAGAATAGTTTTGGACCAGTTCGTACACCCTATTCATTGCGTTCTGCCAACATGTTTTGAGTACAAGAAGTAGTTTTCTGCTGTTCAGCAGAATATTATTTGAAATGAATAAAACTCTACTTTGGTTTATCTTCTAGTGAATACATTTCGTAAAAAATACGTGTTTTAATTTGAATAAAAATCTTTATACCGGGAACATACGAACCGAAGAGTGTTCAATCGAATTAAAACCTTAAGGATAATTTGAACACATGACAATTAAATGTATAAGATGCATTATATTTGAATTATTTAACGGTCTACAATGTTGATGATGTTTTTAATTAACAAACGGCCTTTCATCTACTCTTCAATTTTGTGTAAAAAAACATGTGCAATAAACATACATCGTTCTAACTTATACCAAACAAGAGCACCGCCTAGCTGGTGCAGACCGCTCATATATTTGTCAAAGTATGATCAAATTTGATCATCAATGAAGAAGTTATGTCAATTTTAGCAAATTTGTGGGGGTGTGGTCATTTATTACATTATCTTTCAAAAATGAAAAAAAAAAATGTTTTTATGTTGTTGTNATAAGTATTTTGTCAATAAAGTGAACCGCGCGTTCTAACGGGTAGAAAAATGAATGATCAGTGTGGGGACTTTATATTACTTTGACACAGAAACATCACCTCTGGTAAAATTAATCAATACTCGTTAAGGGCGGAGCTTATAATATATCATTTTGTATGCATTTTCAGGTTTCTGTTATATATTTATGATAAACAGTTAAAGAGTTAAAACTGGAGTTTGTTTCATATCTGACAGCAAAGATGAAACGGGTCAGCCGGTTGATTAGACGCAGACTGCCAATCAGAAAGGTTGCATTTGCTGACGTAACGTTCAACGCATTGTTACTGTTCGCGTACTATGTCTTCAGAAGCATTAACGGTAAGTTTATTAATTTTCATGTAGGTTTTTATCTCAGTGAAATATAAATATATTTGACAACTTCACTGATCGAAAAATATAACAAAAAATATCTTTTTGAACAAAAATATACGGCGTTGATGTTAATTTTTTTATTTGGTTAAAAACGATCGTCACTAACATTAACAGGATCAAAGAGTATTGACAAATTATTTTTTCTGGAAAATTCTGAGTCATATTATATCTATATACATTTGAATAGGGACGAACGTAGTTTGCAATCTTATTGGAGACCCTACCCCGATACTGTAAACACCCAACGAAGGCTAATAGGCCAAACTAACCATAGGCATTCAGCAATAAAGAGGCTGACGTCAGACTACCCATTTGCATTCAACAATTGAGAGGCTGACGTCAGACTACCCATAGGCATTCAACAATTGAGAGGCTGTTGTCAGACTACCCATAGACATTCAACAATTGAGAGGCTGTTGTCAGACTACTCATAGGCATTCAACAATTGAGAGGCTGTTGTCAGACTACCCATAAGCATTCAACAATTGAGAGGCTGTTGTCAGACTAACCATAGGCATTCAACAATAGAGAGGCTGTTGTCAGACTACCCATAAGCATTCAACCATATAGTGACTGACTTAAAGTTTCAAACTCGTTGATTTTTTAGTGTTAATTGGGCTTTAAAGATAAGAAAGGTTGTGTCAGACCAATACACTGAATGGGAAACCATCAGGAGGGGCCAGATATTCTTTAAACTAGGCATTGAAATATACCAACTCATGAATATTCGTCGTCTTTGCATTTTCTAAAAATAATTTATGTTTTATTAGGTTTACGTAAAAACATGTCGATTAATTTAATTCAAAACCTTCATTTTAAACTAAATTTAACAATTATTAAATTAAAAAGAAAAAAAAACACGAAATCAAAACATGTCCAGTTCCTTCGTTTAAGTAGTGTTAAGGACCAGAATTCACAAACCAAATCTTAGAGCTAAAATTAAAACGTATAAAACACCATACGCATTTGCAAATTCTCAGCATAAAATCAAATGTCGCATATTTCATAATTAGAGTTCAAGAAAAAACTGTGTTTTAAAGTTTATAGTTGTCTTTTCGGTCAATAAATAACTTTCTCATTCATGGCTAAAGAACTCAAAAGCATCGTTTATTGAGCGCTATACAACGACACATGGAAACATATTTCTAAATAATCTACCTCTGCATTACAGCATCTGTTCTACCTGCTCTCCCTGTAACCTGGAACAGTGTTCTACCCTACTTCGACCTTGAAGTTACTATTATGAACCGGAAGTGGCGAACGATTTCCCAACATCAACTTCCGCTCCCAGAATTCCCCACATCATCCACCAGACATACAAATCCGAGAATATACCCGACGATTTTGTAAAAAATGTACAGTCCTTTGTGCACTTCAATCCAAAGTGGACGTACATGTTTTGGACTGATGAGACAGCCAGGAAATTGATACAGGTCAGATATCCGGACTTCCTAGTGGTCTGGGATAATTACGGAAAGAACATCAACAGAGCAGACGCTCTGAGGTACTTCGTTCTTCATGAATTCGGTGGTATCTATGCTGATCTAGACTTTGAGTGCCTCCGACCACTTGATCCCGTGACCCGGAAGTACGCAGCCATATTCCCGACGGAACCTTTTGAGCACAGCTCCTTCCGGTTACATACGCCTTTTCTTTTGAACAACGCGATCATGATGTCCAGACCACGGCATCCGTTCTTGAAGTACATGATTGACAATCTCATGGCGTTCCAAATGCTGCTTGAACAGATTGATGTAGCGGGGCCGAGTTTTGTTACAACAAACTTCGTGCTATATAACAAATTAAATGGAAGTGAAACCTACAACTTAAGTTCCACGCCAGACGGAATGTCGCCGTATTTTTACAAAGGCAGAATGGATGAAACAGATGAAAACGCCGTCTATGTGCCTAATACTCACTTTTTCATGAACACCCTTAGCACTTCCAAACCAAATGAACAAAGTTTTACAGAAACGTGTCTCAATTTGTCACCGAATTCGTCGGTGCTTCTTAAACGAGGCTGCAACGAGCTTCGTCGACGAAAAATGAGGAATCCCGAAAGTCATTCCCGGTTCACTCTTACCAAGCACCACTGGTCGGAGACATATTCGCCCCCTTGGTCGAAAGTTGAGCACACATACACGAATATACGATCGATAATTCCAGCGAATATACTTCATATATACGGTAAACCAAACTAATGTCAGTGTGTATGTATTTGGCATAGCAAGATATGAGTTCACCAATAAGCAAAGATCATTTGTGTCAAACAGTTGTTTTTATTTATATTAAGTACATGCAATATTTGAATGCATCTATAGTTTAATCTTTACAATTGTTCGCTCGCTATTTCAATGCTTTGTGTATAGAGAAAAAACCACGTTTCGTGTTAGAATATGGTAAATCATTTTCAAAATAAAATTATTTTTTAATAAACACTTTTTAATTTATGCTGGACACAAAGGTCTCTTCCTTTATTAACGCGGGCACTGGAAAATCAGTAAAAATAATAAAACGAAAACTACACCAAGTACACATGCGTTTCTCAATATCGTGTTTTATGTTGTTAAATTCTCACCCCAGGGGTGTTGCTGCAGTTTCGCTGATTTTTTTTCAATCC
The DNA here is from genome assembly GCA_007657795.1 of Dreissena rostriformis. Lineage (NCBI taxonomy): Eukaryota > Metazoa > Mollusca > Bivalvia > Myida > Dreissenidae > Dreissena > Dreissena rostriformis. Next base: position 35,982 of record VMBQ01007189.1, on the reverse strand, counting down.
AATAGATTTTTATCAAAATTTATATTCAAGTACTACATACAAATACTATATGAAAAAAAGAAATAAAAACACAGGGTCACCGACCTTGTTTTGATTTTATTCATCATTATATAGCATGTACTTTTTCATTAAAACTGAAAAATCTCTAACTGCGTCTAAATAGTAAATAACGTTTGCATCCGTGTAGTTACTAGACGCTGTAGTTACTGTGTAGTTACTGACGCTGAAATTAGGCACATCTTCGTAAGAAGGATGGTACTTTACGACAGTGCTGTAATTACCGAATTGTATTCAGTTCATTTTTATTGATATTGTATAATAGAATTGAATACAGTGTTTATGCATTTTAGATCCCCATGAGGCTGCTCAAATGGACACAGAACACTCGCCACGTTAGTTGACACGTTTTTGTTTTTAGTGTTGTTTAATTACAGATAGACTTTTATTTTCCTCCATTCATCAAGAGCATAGCATTGAACACACACAAATGCGCCTTGAACGACGAGTTGTAAAATAGTGTTAGATTATTTTCAAAGTGTTTAGTGTGTGAACATGTATGATGTATTTGTAGGGAATTTAACGTGATGTTAATTGGCTTCTACGATGCATCGTTTAATTGGAACTATAGAAGAAACGCTTATTATTATCAAATACACAAAAATGTATACACCATTTACAAGTGTAAATGGGAATACTGTTAAAATATAACGCAAACGCAAGTATCAGATTTCAGTTACGTGTAAGGCGAGCAATCTCACTGTGACCTTTGTTTGTCAGTTTATTCAAATTGTATTGCGTATTATAAGTTATTTAAACCGCCAAAACGGTATATATTAAGCTTTGTCAACATAGGCCCTGGCCTCTCAATACGCCATATTTTGTATTTGGATTATATGTTAACTTACCGGTGCTTAAATTAATGTAATGCATTATCTCGCTTTCAGCCAAGACACCAATACATAAGGTAACCCGTTATCTTCAGCCGAAAGTGACTGAAGATTTTCCAACAGTTTCCGGAAGTGAGTCGAGAATTCCCCACATCCTTCACCAGACTTATAAGGACAATCTAATACCCGTCCAATTTGCTGACTACGTTCGGTCATTTGTGGACAATCACCCGACATGGAAGTATTATTTCTGGACAGACGAATCAGGCCGGAAGCTTTTGGAAGAGCGCCATCCTCATTTGTTGAGTACATGGGACAGTTATGTGGAAAACATAAAGAAGTCCGACATGTTACGGTATTTAGTATTGTACGAGTTTGGCGGTGTTTATGCCGACCTTGACATCGAGTCTCTGCGACCCCTGGATAGGGCTACAATGAAGTATGCCTGCGTTGTTCCGGTGGAGCCGTTTGAACATTCGGGTTTGTTGTTCGGAATGCCATACATGATAAACAATGCAATTCTAATGTGCAGGCCTAAGCATCCTTTCTTAAAGCAAGTGCTATATGACCTAAAACGACCACCGAATGTAACATTTAAAAATTCCTTGGATAGCGTTATGAAAACCACTGGTCCCATTTTTCTAACAGGAGAATTTAACAAATATATGGGAATAGAAAACTTGAATACTGAGAAAAACAAGACGGACTGGAGTAGCAACTCTCCATTCTTTTACAGAGGAGAACTGCTGGAAACAGACGACAACGGCGTGTATGTGCCAAACACGCGCTATTTCACCGACGAACTTGATATTACTCTCAAAGATAGGTTTGATGCAAAATGTAAATATACTTATTTACAAAACAACGAATTAGAACGCAATGCATGTTTTGAATTAAATGAGCGAGGGTTTTTACGCAAGTCCACCCGTTTCCGATTCATGCGTCACAATTGGCACCATACATGGGCACTTGGAAATAAAGGCGTCTTTATCAAAGACAAATTTGTACATTTGGACACACTAGCTTCAAATGCTACAATATATAAAAAATGAACTATTAAGATTATTTCATAAAAAATGATTTACAATGATGTCTTTTTAGTTTTCCGAATGAATAAGTTATATTGTTTATAGTATGGATTTTAATCAGACTGTAGATAAAGTGAACACATGTAGTCAATAAACATCCACTTTTCTTTCAGTTTATTATAACATAATATCAGTGTTTGTATTGTTGTGTTTGTTGTTTTTTTGTGGGGGGGGGGGTCATATAAGTTTACAAGTAAAGTTTGTTATATCAATACATGTTAAAACAAAAAAATATTCCATAAATGATACATAGTTATCCCAATTATAGGTATGTAAGATTTTAATGTAAATGGTTCTATTTTTTCAATCTTTAATAAACACTTGAATATGAACGAGGAAAATTAAATGAAATATAGTAAAACACTGGAACAATACATCAAATAATGTGTACTTCAATTATATTTATAATGACCAAGTTATTCTATGCACTCGTATCTGTTGCTGGACCGTGTCTGTGTGAACAAACCTGAATTTCCCAACAAAGTTCATGTCTTCTTACATGAATGAGTTTTTAATTGTACACACAACAATGATTTGCAACTGCATGAAACTCTACTTTCGTTGATGTTCTGGTATCACTTCTTCTGAACATTTATTATAGCTTGTTATTCATCAACGTTTTATCTAATTTGAAATAAATTGTTACTTTGTATCTGTTGTTATTATACCACAACCCAACCGTAATTTGCTGAAAGAAGTACTTTAATCCATACCTCTCATGTTTAAACCAAACCCGCGAAAAACGTGCGCAGAAAATAATCGGGTTAATTTTGATCTGGTCATTTATTCGATTGTACAAATAAAGAGGCGGAGAATTTCAATATTAGCAATGACTTTAATTATACCAAAAACTGTTTACCCTGAACTTGATAATCCGATTACCACAGAAGAAACCATACGTGCCATTTCTCCAATTTATTTTAAGCCCCGGTAACTTCAGACGATACTGTCGATATTAATGACGTGTTCGATGCACCTAGTGATCCAATACTTGACCGCGATATAACTGAAGCCGAAGTACTACATGCTATTGATAAGATTAAAGTAGGTAAACTCCAGGACCTGATATTGTTCTATCCCAATTCGTGAAATCAAGTAAAGATATTACTCTCCCAATTATGACTAAAACGTTTAATCATATTTTCAATACGGGCATTTTCCCTGATGACTGGGCAGATAGTGTCATATGTCCATTCCATAAGTCAGGATCTCGCTCTAATCCCAACAATTACAGCGGTATATCCCTTATAAATATAGTATGTAAGGTTTATATCTCTGTATTAAATGCTAGGCTGTACACGTGGGCGGAAGCAAACGATAAGATAGACGAATCCCAGGCGGGTTTTCGTAAGGGTTATTCAACGATAGACAATCTATTCACCCTTAATGGTATTATTCAAAAGTATTTAACAAAAAAGCGTGGCCGAATGTATGTATTATATGAGGATTTTTCTAAGGCTTTTCATAATTTACTTCACAATAAACTCTTCGCGTGTCTCATGAATAAGGAAATTAATGGAAAATTGCTCAATGCCTTGAGATCTATGTATTCTAATATGAGGGCAGCTTTGAAAACTAATGGTGGTATAACAGCAAGCTTTCCATGTCTTAAAGCTACCCGTCAAGGTGATATATGCAGTCAATTGCTATTCATTCTCTTTATTGATGACCTTAATACACGTCTCAGGAACACATGTAAAAACTGCATATTTGTAACTAAAGACATCCCTGAAATATTAACTCTTATGTACGCAGATGGCGTTGCTAATCCTGCTGATATAGTTATCAATTTACAACGACAAATTAATGTGATAAAGACATTTTGTGAAAATTCTGGGATGGCTCTGAATATTGGCAAAACTGAAAGTGTTGTCTTCAGAATGGTGGACCAGTTAAAAGTATAGAACAGTGGAAATATGGAACAAGTCCTTTTAATATAGCCTCATTTTACAAATATATGGGTCTAATTTGTCACTCCCAAATTGTCATGGTCACAATCGCAAAGAAAACTTGCATGTCAAGCAACAAAGTCTATAGTCTGTATTAGAAATTATCAAAAACAATATGGGTCTTTTCATTTTAATGAGTGCTTTAAATTGTTTGATTCTATGGTTAAACCTATTCTACTCTATGGTTCGGAGATATGGGGTTTTAAATGTTCACCTATAATTGAACGTGTTTAAACGCACTATTGTAAATTGTTTCTTGGTGTTTCACGCTCGACAAACACAGATATGGTCTTAGGTGAATGTGGCAGATTACCTCTGTATGTTAATAATGTAAATCGTTTTATCGAAAACTGGTGTAGAATACTCCAAATGAGTGCAAATAGGTATCCTAAACAAACTTATAGTATGTAATATGATCCTGACTCAGTAGGTAGGCATACATGGCTTAGAGTATCAGATTGCCTTAAACAAGACTGGAGAAATCATATTGATTCTTCACCTAGATGTGATCACTAAAAACATTTCAAATCTTTATTAGAGACTGAAAAATATTTATTAATGGACTTGCCTTTTTCTCTTCGAAATAGCTATGCCGAATTCCGATGTTCTAGTCACACATTTGCAATTGAAACAGGAAGACCCTTTGGTATACCAAGAGCTGAGCGGCTATGTACTTAAAAAAATTGTATCACAGAATTGTTGTTGTTGAGGATGAGCATAATGTTTTATTTGATTGTAAAAAGTACTCAGATATACATGTACGCTCATTCTATCTGCCTAATAAACAACCCAATCATTTTACAGTTAATAGATTTTAAAATGTACTAAACTCTGGAAGAAATTATGAAATTCTAGCTGTTTGTAAGCTTATAAATAATATAATTAGAAGGTATTAATACAAATAATATAATAAGAAGATAGTATTAATATAATGAAGATAAGCAAGTTAATGGTGAATTTAGTAGATACCCACTATATGTACATAGGTACATACATCCGTATGTTAAATTATTGGTTTAAGCTTGTGAATACAGATATTTGTGTCGCGTTCTGAGAAAAGTGGGCAAAATGCTTGTGCGTAAATTGTCATCCCAGATTAGCCTGTGCAGTCCGCACAGGCTAATCAGGGACGACAATTTCCGCTTTTATGGAATTTTTCGTTTAAATGATGTCTCTTCTTAGCGCAAATCTAGTTTAGGCGGAAAGTGTCGTCCCGGATTAGCCTGTGCGAACTGCAACCCAATATACAACCCAATCATTTTACAGTTAATAGATTTTAAAATGTACTAAAATCTGGAAGAAATTATGAAATTCTAGCTGTTTGTAAGCTTATAAATAATATAATGAGAAGGTATTAATACAAATAATATAATAAGAAGTTAGTATTCATATAATGAAGATAAGCAATACTTATGATCAATAAATAGTACACTTATCGTCGTATGTCAACTTTGTTCACCACTTTGTTTGCATTTGAACCATTGTTCAGTTATATATAAAACTGCTTTTTTATTGTTCTCACTCTGTCTGATAACAATTATAAATGTATGTAGGTACATCTATGCTTATATTCAAGTCTATGTATATGCATTTTGTTATGGGCCGGTGGCCTTGAATCAGAGACTGAATAAACTGTTAAAACTGTTAAACTGTCAAATCGCTGAAACGCAACAAAGCTTTTGGATGTAATAACTTGTTAAACGAGTAAAGTATTGAAACTATTGACTTTTTATCAGGTCATTTGTGTGAGATATGTAACACAATCATTGATTCGGGCTTTTCCCCTGAGAAGTCGACAAAGGGAATTATTATCCCATTACACAAAAAGGTTCAACTATTTACGTTAATAATTAAAGGGGCATAACTCTTGATAGTTGTTTATCTAAAATATTTACAACAGTTTGAAATAAATGTATCGAACATGTATGCGAAAAAAATAAAAATAAATCTGACGCCCAATTCGGATTTCGCAAGGGGCGCTCTACAGTTGAAGCAATATTTATTCTTTTGTCAATTGTTCAGAATTATTTGTTTGAAAACGAAAGGCGTTATGTTATATTTGATGATATGATGAAATGTTTTGATTCAATATATAGAAATGGTATGTGGCTACAATTGTATTAATCTGTGATACAGGGGAAATTTTAAAGAATTGTTAAGGATATGTATTGTAATGTAAAATCATGTGTTTTATCATGCTCTACCTTCTCTGATTGTTTAAATTATGCTGTTGGTTTACGTCAAGGGGAGGTAATGTCCCCTTTATTGTTTTCCCTATTTGTATAAGATTTAGAAGTGTTCCTACAACAAAATGTTCAATCTGGTATGCCTATGGATGCCATTGTTTTAATACGTTTGCTTTTTGCCGATTATATGGCCACTATAGGCAAAACACCTATTGAAGTTTAGTATCTTTAAAATAAGCTCTATCAATACAGTGATTCTCGTGGTTTAAAGGTTAACATTAAAAAAAACGATAATTATGGTTTTTCGGAATCTTGGAGGTCTATAAGAATCTGAACATTGGCATTATAATGGGCACCAACTTGAAGAAGTTAATGCTTTTACTTACTTAGGGAATGTGTTTAGCTAAACTGGTAATTTTAATCTGAATCAAGAGCATTTAGTCGGTAAAGCCCTTAAAGCCATGAATTATTAGCTAAGTAAGTGTAATAAATTTGATTTAAAACCTAGAATTAATTGCCAATTATTTGATGCCTTTGTTGGATCTACATTAAATTATGCAGCAGAAACATGGGGATATTCAAAAGCGAAAGAAATCGAATCAATACACTTAAACTTTTGTAAAAGAATACTTAATGTTTAACCTAACACTTGTAATGCCATAGTTAATGGTGAATTTGGTAGATACCCACTATATGTACGTACATCCGTATGTTAAATTATTGGTTTAAGCTTGTGAATACAGATATTTGTGTCGCGTTCTGAGAAAACTGGGCAAAATGCTTGTGCGTTAATTGTCATCCCAGATTAGCCTGTGCAGTCCGCACAGGCTAATCAGGGACGACAATTTCCGGTTTTTTGGAATTTTTCGTTTAAATGATGTCTCTTCTTAGCGCAAATCTAGTTTAGGCGGAAAGTGTCATCCCGGATTAGCCTGTGCGAACTGCACAGGCTAATCTGGAATGACACTTTACGCACAAGCATTTTGCCCAGTTTTCTCAGAACACGACACATTATTTAAAAAAAGGGTTTACATAAATCACTGCATAACTATTCTAAAGATCACCGCAACTGGGTATATACTATAAAGCTGATGTTGGAAAAATCGTGGTTTTGCGGATGTGTTTAATAACGTTCACAATATTTATCCTAAAATTGTGTACATATTTTTAAACAACGAGTTATTGACACTTTCAAACAAGAATGGTTTGGTTACCCAGAAAAGAGCTCTGTTTCAGAAAACTATAGGCAATTTAGACAACCGCTAGAGTATAAAACATATCTGGAAGTTTCCCCCAAAAGTCTAAGATTCTATTTTCGTAGACTGCGTACGTGGGCATGTCCATTGCGTATCCAGGCAGGCAGATATGTAAGAAATAATACACCGAGACAGGAACGAAACTGTTTAATTTGTACAAACGACATAAAAGATGAATATCATTTTTTATGTTTGTGCCCAAGATACCAAACAATAAGAAAAAAATATCAAACGTAAAAAACTAAATAAGGCCATCAGTATATGAATATTTAGAATAACTTAAATCAAGCAACAGAGCAGACCTTATTAAACTATCACTTTTTATAAAAGAATCACTAACTATGCGGTCTGAAAATTTAAATGCTCGTGATATATCTAATACAAATTAATGTTCGTTGATTTATTTATGAATGAATACAAATGGAGCGATTATAAGCATTTATGAATTGAGCAAATGTAAATGGTATTAATGTATGAATACAAATGGAACAATTATAATAGTTTATCAATTGCAGCAAATGATAATGGTATTAATTTCAAAATTGTTAGCTGTGTTAAAATACGCTTAGAGCAAATAATCATTGTATTTTTTGTTAATTGTTAACCACGTCTGTATACATATGGGTTTTTTTCAAAGTCAAATACATATTTCAATATTTGCTCGTCTCCACTAAAAAAATGGTATGGTCATTTAATGGCTCGGCTGTTTTCGAAGAAAACCCGAGGTATTGTCATAGCCCTCTCGTCTGCCGCGTCCTTGTCGTCGTCGTCGTAGGCGTCGTGGTAGGCGTCGTCGTCCGAAAACTTTAACATTGGCCATAACTTTTGCATTATTGAAGATAGCAACTTGATATTTGGCATGCATGTGTATCTCATGGAGCTGCACATTTTTAGTGGTGAAAGGTCAAGGTCATCCTTCAAGGTCAAAGGTCAAAAAAAAATTGTTTTCATGGTCAAAGGTAAAAAAAAAATCCAAGCACCCACAGCCGAGCGTTGGCATCCGCTCGACGGTGCTCTTGTGTTTATTAAACACCTTTTTTTTCTCACTGCTGTTTTTTTTAATTATTTGTTGTTGTTGTTTTTCTTCACAAAATAGAAAATATGAATGCCTTATAATGTTGACATATTCTTTGAAAATGTATTTGTTTAGACGGTGTACTATGTACAAGTCTTGAATAAAATGTGTGTCTATATTTTAAGAGTTAAAAATATGAATCTATGCAAACTAGATCGGTCATAATAATTTGTTTATATTTCTGGCTTGCCGGCCGGCTGGCTGGTTGGCTGGCTGAACATCGAGGGATGTTATAAAAGAATAATTCAGTTATGTCGTTATACAGTTGTTTAAGGACTTGTTAGAGGAATGTCTTGCCCCTCAATGTGGTATTCTACTCGGTGTATTAGCCCACCATAAGATATTTTATATTTATCGATAATATTTTCTTTCAGCTGACATCAATTATAGTAAACGGCAATTTTTCCGCCGAAACTATACATTGGGCACAGCTTTCAAGACCGTGTATCCCGACGTTTAGATTAGCAACAGTTATATTTTAACCTTGACAATCAAATGCTCGCTGCGTCCCCGTCATATAAGCCATCTCTCTTCAGATAAGGCTCTATCGCATACACTTCATTTGTTCCTACGGTATGAGAATACATTCACGTCCTGCTGTGTTTGTTGGCATTTTGTTAAAGGCATCAAGGAATCCAATTAAAACCGCTCTTAAAAACAAGTTCAAATATGTGTTATTTTCACAAAATTAATGTAAGTGCATTTTTAACTTCACTGTTTAGAAACACATGTTATTAATCTATACAACTTTTATCTCTGCAAAAAGCCTTCCTATGCTCGAATATCCATGTATTTTATGCTTGTATGTTTAGTGTTTATATTCTTTGCACAATTTGAATATTTAGTGATGCTCTTATGTGATTGTGTGACTTTGTGTCCTAAAGTATAAGACACGCGAGGTTATTGCTTATATCACAGCAATGTTTTTAACCTTTACGACACGGCTATAATAAGTAGTTTCAATCTGTTTTTGTAACTTTTTCCCCATCCTTGTTTATCCTTATTTTGTTTACAAGTATTTTTTTTTCCAGTATCGAATGTAAAAATATCGAGTGCACAGTGCTTATCGAACTTACATATTGAATGATATCTATACTTACCCTCATGTTGTGCTTTAATCATAGAATACACATATGATGAGTTTGAATGTGTAAGCGTGTGATTTATTCCTGCAGATATACTGAATTGTTTATACCATAATACTGTTCACTGATTCCCAAGTTAAAAGCTGGGAAGTACACTAGTTAAGTTTAATATTACCATTATCGCTATCTCACTAGTATGATTAAACTAAGATGACTCAGTCTTAAACCCTTTTATGTACATTTCGGGTTAATTAAGTGTAATACAGACGTACAGCTACACAAACTTTAACGACGAAATACGCAAACAAGTATTCAGAACGTTCCCCAATGCCGACAAAACAAAATGCGACAATTAACGTTATATACAAAATTGAAATCTCGATCGAATTTACAAATATTACAAAGCTACAAAATTCAATTTCATCGAGTAAGCGTTGATTCCCGAGAATGAATAACCCCTAATATGTGTGGTACTTTATAAATTAGACGGGAACTACATCTCCTAACGACCGCTTATTGTAGTAATTATATAAAACACTTAATAGATCTATGGCAAGAAACTGCGGATTACGTTTAATAACATAAACGCATTATTCATACCGGGAAACACAATTCAATGTTTTCTTAAGTTTTATAAATAATATCAATACAATGGACATCATTTATTTTTATTTATCCAAGTGGCTTATACAGAGAAATCAGAAACACTCCCAACCACACTGCAAATCTAAATGTTCGGGTTTAGAAAACATTTTGAACACCATAATGCAACAGCTATTGAATATGTCCCTGTTCGCAACTAGCCTTTAAAACTGTAACTAGTGAGTTCAATATGCTTTACTTTGGTGGACCAGAAGGGAACACATATTGAACAACGGTGATAAATTATTAGCGTTCCCGATATAAATGGCGATTGTATGCTATTTAATACAGAGTTCAACTTGAACACATAAGGTGTTTTAGAGTTTCATGTATGATGCGTTCAAATAAAATCCAACATGTATTGATTGTGTTACGTTTTTAGCATCATAAGACGTTAGAAAGCTGAACATATATTGTGTGTGCATATTGAATAAATATTATAATAATCATTATAATGTAATATTTTTTTTACTGGAATCATGTTGTCCGTCTGATCTTCTGGTTGCTAGTCCAGGACATAACTCGAAATCTGTCAGAGATATGAATATAAAACTTCAATGGTAAACATATTCCACTGGAAGGAGGTCAGTGTACATGTACAAGAGCCATAACTATTGATACCATAATTGCATGGCGGCTATTGTCCTTTATTAATGTTGTCTACTTAACTTTTGTCAGCGGCTTTAAACATGTTGACACATACACAATATGATTCACACACTTCTCTCCGAATCTAACTAAGACATCAGAATTAGCAGAGTCCTGGGAGCAGCGGTGAAGGAAGGGGGGGATCGGGTCAGGCGGCTATTTATTGCGGTTTCAAAAGTGTTTCACTCATATCACGGCGGTCAATGTTAACCGACTCACACTTGTTCTAGTTCAGCAGGTTTACCAGTATTATGTGCTCATACTTACGCTATTAACTGCGAACTGCCCATTTTTAATCAAAGGTAAGGGTAAATGGTCGTAATTATTATTTATCTTTTTCGTTTGATGGGTGGGTTTCCATGTACCTTTCGCTTTCTATAGCGGTATACACTTTTTAACGCTTTCTTTTTTAATATTGGCATCTTCAACATCTATAACTGGCGTCTTGTTATCTGAAAATAGGAATTCCATTTAATACTATTTTATATGAAAATGCCAATTTAGTAAATGATCAAACCGAGGTAAGCGAAATTTTTAATGACTTCTTTGTAAATCTTGCGAAAAACATTGGTAATGACTCAGTTTAAATGGATTCCTCATATCCTAGTATAACTAAAATAGATGAAAATATATCCTCTTCGGTAAAATTTGTTTTTAAATATGTACATGAAGAATTAATTAATAAGCAAATAGACCAGCTAGGTACTAAAAACGCTACAGGTCATGACCGCATCCCCTCTAAAATAGTTAAACTTGCCAAACCGTCAATAACTAAACCTATTACAATGTTAATAAATAAATCATTTTCCACAGCTACATTTCCATATAATCTTAAAATAGCTGAAGTACCGTAAGTCCCCTACATAAGAAAAACAGTACATTATATAAAAGCAATTATAGGCCGGTCAGCATACTTCCAATAATCTCCAAACTGTATGAAAGGGCAATTAATACACAAATACTATAATTCTTTAACCAACATTTCAACATTTACCTCTTAGCATTCAGACCAGGATATGGGTGCCAAACTACACTCTTAAAAGTAATCGAGGACTGGAAATTAGCTTTAGACCAAAACAAATATACAGCTGCAATTTTAATGGACATGTCCAAGGCGTTTGACTGTCTTCCGCATGACCTCCTAATATTAAAACTTCAATCATATGGTGTGTCCTAAAATGCTATATCTTTAATATCAAGTTACTTATTAAATCGAAAACAATGTGTTAAATTAGGGACCAGTAAAAGTAGTTTGAGAGACATTATAAAAGGAGTTCAACAAGGTTCAATATTAGGCCCTGTACTTTTTAATATATTTATTAATTACATTTTCCATTTTGAATCTAAGTGCAATATATATAATTATGCTAATGATAATACACTTTCCTGCTCAAACTCATATTTAGAAAAAATTAAGGAAAACCTAGAAAAAGACAGCCATAACCTAATTAATTGGTTAAAGAACAATAAAATGCAAGAAAACCCTGATAAGTTTCAGGCTATTAAAGTAGAAAATAAAACTCATAAAACTAATATATATTTTGATTTGGACAACATAAACATTCAGTGTGAAGATGAAGTGACATTATTAGGTGTAACAATAGATTTCCAATTGAATTTCAATTCTCACATCCCAAATATCTGTAAAAAGAAAAGCATCTAGGCAACTAAATGTACTTAGGCGAATAGGTCACAATTTATGCAAATTAGGTAAACTTAATATTTACTACTTATTTTATCAAATTTTAATTATTGTCCATTAACATGGCATTTTTGTGGAGAAGTTAACACTAAGAAAATATAAAAGATTCAAGAACGTGCACTACGTTTTATCTATAATGATTATAATTCTAATTTTTAAACTCTCCTAGAGAAATCTAAACTACCATCTCTTAAAATAAGACGTATGCAATCAATGGCTATAGAAACCTTCATGATAATTAATAATAAAAAAAATCCTACTTACTTACACGATTTGATTAATATTAAACAAAATAATAATTACTCTTTTAGGTATACAAACACTGATGAAGTACCACAGGTGAGAACTACTAAATACGGGCTAAGCTCATTCCGCTCAGGAGCAGCAAGACTCTGGAGCTCCATGCCACAACATTACAGAGATGAAGGCAACTACAATCAGTTCCGGAGTTTGGTTGCGTCATGGGACGGGTTGGGCTATGCCAGTAGATCCTGCTTTCAGCCAAGTTGAGCTTACTGTTTGCATGTTTTGATTTCTTTCATTTGTTCTGTTATGTTTTCATTGTGTTGCATTTCTGCTTTTTGCTTTGTCTGAGAAATTCGCATCTTGTTTTCTTTCATTAGCTTTGTTATGTTTCGATTATGACGCCTTGTTTTGCTTTTGCTTTGTTTGAGCTTAACTGTATGTATGTATAATACCAGTGACACTACAACAGTTGGTTTTTTCGTACATTTCATTTGATATCCTGTTGTAGTACGTTCTGTATTATACATCTTTGCATGCGGGATAATCATTTCAGCATTATTATTGTTTTAGTTTGCTTTTATAATGATATTTTATTTTTCACTCATCAGTGTTGTATTTTGTTGCTTTTAATGTGTGAAATTTGCTGATCAGTTCCCCTCAAATCTGATTTGAGATGATAATTTCCTTTAAGCCATTTTATCTTGTGGCACTTTTATGTTCCTTTTTCTCTGTCAGCATTTAATACATTTTCTTTTTATGGCAGGTTATGCCCCTTCCTTGGGTCAAGATCAGCAACTTTCACACAGCTCTTAATTTTGAATGTATAGTACTGATATTATATTTCCGCTCACCTTTTAATAATGTGCTTTAAGAATACTGCTTTAATTGTGCTTTTAATAGTTTCCTTTTTTATAATAGCTCTAACTATTTCTTATGTATATCATGTATTAATTATGTGTTGCAATTTGCAACTGTTTGTTAGGTCGGTCAAAAGCTATACATAGCTTATGTTATATACATGTTATCTCATACCGACAATAAATAAATTTTGATTTGATTTGATTTGATTTGAGTAAGCATAGTATTCCGTTTAGTAAGCACGGTACGTATTCTATTTAAGGCATATCCAAACATAAGTATATTTTGCCCGAAAATCATGTAGCTCATATAATCATAATAATTTTAATCATAATAATCACTAAAAAAAATAAAGACTACACATTGTTTATTACCTTTTATATACAACTTAAATGATTCGAGTAATTTCTCAGTTTAGGTGGACAACTAAAACGAACCTTCGATGTTAAAAGTTGTAGTAATTCCTTGGGTGTCCATGCCCCGAACCACCCATAGCTGTCTTGGCTTAAATGAGCCTCTGGTTTCGACATTGCGTGTATGAAAGTCGGTCACACATTTTCTTTCATGACTGCCATCGTGTGGTTTCCGCTAAGTTCATGAAATTTTCAGTAGTTTACGAGTCACCAATATATTAGTGGTATGTCGCCTGGAACGCTACCGGAAACTGTCTTTCGTCTGCAACTTTGCTGAGTCAGTGAGTGAAAGGTCGCGCCAATATTCAGATATTGGTAAATTTAAGTTATTGTCTTGTTAAATAGTGTATCACACATCGAGTTTAAAGCATTTTTATGCACTCACGGTGTGGGAAGAGTTGAGAATTACACTTGCCCTTCCTTCTTTCCCATAGATTCATCCATTTCTTGTCTTAGGCTATGATTCAGCCACCACCATTTTGCCATTTTTGGGGAATTGAACCTGAACACCATGTTTAAATATCGAATAAATGATTTAACAGGCCATCACTTAACTTCATATCAGTATTACTTTTTCTAATTAAAAACAGCAGTTTTTCTTTTTACAACACCACTGTCTGCTTAGCACTAGCAGACTTAGTTCTGGCTTCCATAACTTTACATGTTGCTTTTTATGATTTTTGACTGGTGCGACTTCATAGTTATGGACCAACCCCATTAGGTAAGTCAACCAGAAATTCCCGAAAAGTTGACAGTTAACAAAGACCGTTCCAAAACATCTTTTAAATGCAGTTATTGGCTAAAATCAACCACTTGATCGGAAAGATTGACATTTTTCACATTTAACTGATATATTCTTTTACAAAATACTATCTTAAACATTTGAAATTTATCTTTTCTGCTCTATTATATCAAGAAAAACAGCGGTGCGACAGACATTTTGAAATGAGAATCTCCCGAAATTTCACGGTCATATGACGTTATTTATATTTAACATACCATGTGCTAGTCCATATAAACGGACTCCCAGAGCCTATGATAATTTTTGCTATGACGGCTCTGGGAGTCCATATGCACCCCTTCATAAACATGGGTGCAGTTCAGCGCACGGAATCCGTGTGCTTCACTAAACAGACCTTGTTCGAGACAAATTGAGGAAAATAATAATAAACTTCATAAACATGTTAAATTTACCTGAATGGCAGCCTACGGACGTTATCCTGTGCATGCACCCTAAAAAACACGACCATGTTTCAACACGCTAATCTTTCTTGACATTATGTTTTGAAATTTGAAACGGTGTATTTTGTGACGAATATTTTACAATGTCATCGACTTATTAGGCTACATCGAATAACCCGACGTGCAAAATATTGGTGTACTGCGACCTAAACAACAACGACAATTTTAAGTTGTCAACAAAATAATAGTTTCCAATATGGTGGATAGAGCGTACGATAGAAGAACGAAGTCAATAAAAAGCAATTATTTCTTGCTTTAATCAAATTTATGGTTCCATTTGGATGAGTTTGTGGTTTAGACAGGTAAACTTTGATAAGATCTTGAAGTTTCAGTGTACCTTAACCCTTGCATTGTTGATTAAATTTTGCACCCATGTTTATGAAGGGGTGCATATGGACTCCCAGAGCTGTCATAGCAAAAATTATCATAGGCTCTGGGAGTTCGTTTATATGGACTAACCATGTGCTCAAGTGTTTTCAATCTAGAATGACATTTCCCGGTATTTTAAATTATTCTTGCTTGTTTCATAAACAAATTGTAGTGTAAATACAAACTCAAAGTAAAAATTATTTAAAATTACCTGATTCACTTTGAAATCAGTCTTTTAAACCACCAGACGTAAGTTGGTAATCACAAATAATAGATTTCAGAAAACAAAAGTAATGTTTACAAATTCAGCAAAAAATGTCAAGGTCAATCGGTAAGTATCCAAATGAAAACTCGTCAAGTGACAATGGCGTAAAAATTGTGAATTTCAGGCTGATGAGAGTTATTTTCATCTATTGTAAGATGCAGTGTTCTGCCGTGGATGCGCCCTTGCGTCATTGGCGCAAAAAAAACAGATTTGTCCCCATCCGTTTTCCGTATATGGGTCCGCGGGCGCACAAGAATTAGGAATAAAAACTACAGTACAGTCCACGCGTATTCCCCAATAAACGCGCTCCCTCCGCGTTTTTTTTTCTGCAAGCGAGTGCTTCCGCGGAGGTGGAAAGTGAGGTGAACTTGCTAAAACGCTCGGCGTTCCGCCGAGTTCGCTAATACCCACGGCGTGTATTACTTGAGCCTAGTCAGTACATGCGGACAATTTCCGTTCTTATCAGGGACCGCCGCGCAACACCGCAATAGCAGTGTGCTACTGGTCATGCCAAAAAAATAAAATAAAATCCAGTAATAATCCAACAAGACACCATTATTTAAGATGATTGTGTTTCGAATTTCGTTAACACGCGGACGCCATTATAAGTAACTGTACAAAAAGTTGGGAAATCGGCCTTTCTCTGAAAATCCGAGATAGATTTATTTGTCGTGTGAAAGCTTAGACCCAGTAATTACGGCCATTCAGGACTCAACTTCCTTAAAACAAGTGTTCAATTAACCGTTAAACTCCACCTCCGTTCCCTGCAAAAGATTCGAAAGGCGGAGCTAAGCACGTGCAGTTGCATATTTTGATGGTTGCTATTGAGTTATAAACACCCGATTGGTTTAGCGTGTTGATTGCCAAACAAAGGAAGACAATTTTGTCGGCGAGAACGGTGGGCTTTATGCCTTCAGACAGGAAGCGATTTTCCTTTGATGACGTCAAACTGTCAATTCACACATATTGCGAATTTTTGCGAAGCTTTTAATAGGGTCCTCGGTCATTTGTTTACATGTTCAGTATAGAAAAAACACCTGCTAACATGAAAACTTTGGATTAAATTATCAAAATAAAAACAATGTTGCAAACTGTGATTATATTAATTGGTAAGTATCAGTTAAAAGACGACGTTTTGTTTGTCGTAAATCAACGAGTTTTCTATACAACAACAACTGCATGTTGTTTCTGAACATTTAATTCTGCTACAAATATATTTCTGTGTCCCCAGATTTTTCCCTTTTGTCCCCACTTTTTTAACCCGAAAGGGTCCTTGTCCCCAACAGTAAAGATTCACGGCAGAACACTGAAGATGCATTTGAAATATTTGAACCTGATAATATGCCCCGATGCAGTAATTTACATTTATTCACCAATATATGTAGAAATGTATCTAAGAAAATGAACTGTCTTTGATTTATAGTGTGACATGAATATGTTACGACTGGTTGACTTTCGATATGGAGTTCGCTTCAGCGTACAGGTCTGTCAATACTATATAAACTGTTCGCTGAAGTTTCTTTAGCTACAGCAGACGAGTTCTAGCTTCCATGACCTAAAATTTAGCTCTTTATATTTTCTAACTTTGCACCTAGTCCATATAAACGAACTCCCAGAGCCTATGATAATTTTTGCTGTGGGGGCTCTGGGAATCCATTTGCAACCCTTCATAAACACAAGTGCAGTTCTCAGCAACTGATCAGTGCGCATCTCTAAACAGACGTCGTTTGTGACAAATTAAGGAAAGCAATTAATAAACTTCAAAAACATGTTAATTTCACAACAATAACAGCAGCGTGTCCTCCATGATTGAGTACTTGGGCTGGGAGTCGTTTGAATCACGACGGACCAAAGCGCAACTCACCATGCTATATAAGATCGCCAATGACCTGGTAGATATTCCAGCCAACCATTACATTATACAAGCCCCAAACCGCCCTAAGGATTATAACAAGAAGTACCACCTGCCGTCTACATCCACATCCTACCACAAGAATTCATTCTTCCCTCGCACCATATCCGTTTGGAACCACCTCCCTGCAACAGTCGCAGAGGCCCCTGAATTGGTATCCTTCAAACAGGGGCTTTCCCAGGGGTTTTTCTGCACTGTCTGCGCCTCCGGACAACGGAGGCATTCCCAAAGCAAACGGACCCGTTCCCAATCGAATTTTGATTACATATTTCCCAATTAAAAAAAAAATATTATTTTTTTTTCAAAATCGTAAAAAGCAAACATAATTTATATCGAAAAAGTGACTTCCCTTCATCCGCTACATAATAAAGCCTTTAGCGACTCAGATAAAGTTCAGTCTTCATCAAATACATTCAAATATGAAGTGAATAAACGTTGAACATGCCCAATATTGCATGTGTATATATAAAGAAGACAAAATAACAAATAAAAACAAATTTATTCGTTAAACCACTGACTTATTTAAGCATGATAAAATTCCCAAATTGACCATTTCATCAACTCGAACATTCCCAAAATGGACAATTTTGTCGATAAAAATTCCCCATTTGGTCAGACTCCTTTTCCCAAAATAGGCAGAAAAACCCCTGTTTCCACACCAGGGTTTTTTTTCCTTCTTTGCGAGTGGCCCTGAAAGGACATTTCACGATTTTGATAGGGACAATTCACAAACCTAACATTGCCGTGAATTTCTACAAAATTGGCTGTTTTTCACAATTTTAACAATTTCACGACTCGGTTTTTCACAATTTTAAAAAGTTCACAACTCAATTTTTCACAATTTTGAATAGTTCGCGACTCAATTTTTCACAATTTTGCAAAGTTCGCAACTCATTTTTTCACAATTTTGAAAAGTTCCGACTCATTTTTTCACAAAGTGAGGGGGCCAGGGCCACTTCACAGAGTCAGAAAAAAAAGCCCTGCACACTCACATTCTAATCACTGTTAGGTGCCCAGCTTCAAGTAACACCTAGTGATTCCCATTGCTGTGCCCGCCGCGGCCACCATAACTGGAGAGGTCTGGGTTGAAGAGGTGAAAACGAAGCTGGCTAAACTTTTACTATCTCTACAATTTTAACTATCAAATCTCTTCTATCCATCCTATCATTTCATTTCTCTCTCTTGACCTAGCACCACCTGTCGCGTAATAATCAAGTGTGATTGCGCCGACGTATGATGTAGACGAAGATGTAGATTTACCTGAATGGCAACCTACAGACGTTATCCTTTGCATGCACCCTAAAACACTATACTTGTTGACATTTTTAAATTGAAATTTGGAACAGTGTTTCCTGGTGTGGGGTATTTTCGACGGTACAAGGCTTCTATTGATTAATTCTCATAAAAATGCAAAAAGAAACATAAAATTAGTGTTGGTTATTCAAAACAAACATATTACAAACAAAAGTTTACAAAAACCCAACTGTTTACATGTTATAGTGTGTTTACTTTAAACAAAAACGAAAGTCACTTACTGCACATGTTCTGTACATCCTGTAGGGTATTTTCAACTGTCAAATTCAACTCAATTATACAGCACAAAAAAGATAAGCAACCCTCTTCACATTTAATGGGAAACTTTTATAATACATTTTCAACTGGAATATCGATATTATTTGGAAATTGTGTAGAGTTATATAATTCATAATATCCATTTTTAAATTGCTCCCCAGTGTTCCTTTACTATTCTAATGTGAAATATCTATAGATAAAATTTTAATGTTTCTATCATCCAAACCTGAAACAAACATTGTTAGAAATGCCAAGTGCACTCATTAATTAAATCTGTCACAATATGTCATATCATGTGTTAGTTAAAAAGAAATTTATTATAGAAAATTGCTGGGTTCGACAGTTTGCATGTGTTTTTAATATCTTACTAGAATTTGACTTCAAGTACACCCAATTTTCCATTTCGCTGCAGCCCTGAACAGTATACTATACATTTATACAAAAAAGTGTCACATGACTTTTCTGGAATGTTCTGTGTTAAAAACAGACGAAATGACAACTTTTGGAGTAAATAAAAAAATATTTTAATGTTAAATGATGAGTTAGAAGATTTAGAGATTAGTTAAAATGGATGAACTCTATTGTGTACGAATGTGAGTTTGTTCATTTATCGTTTCTATCAATTAAATTAGGTAATTAGGCAAATGAAATAACATGTGACTTACGCCGAGCATGCGCAACACGCGTGTATATACCAGAAAATGCGTAATCGTCGAAAATACCCTACGCAACGATAAATATTTGAAAATTGTTATCGACTTAGGCTACATCGTCAATCACGATGAACAAAAAATTGTTGTACTGCAACCTAACCGATAACAACACATAAAGTCGGCAACATTGCCAATGTTTTCCAATATGCTGGATAGAGCATCCAAAAGATAAATTTTGCACCTTTGGACAAAAGACGGCGCATTGCAACTCTCAGCAATCCTTTGGGTTATAAAGCTGAGAGTTGAATTATTGCAACTAACTTTGCAATACATCTAGAAAAACCCACAGAGCACATAATACCAAAATTTGACAGTAAATCGACACTCACAAGGACAACTCCCACCAGTGATTTGAATGCAGAACTGAATAAAATATATAGAATACCGCAATTACTCTAGTT
Organism: Dreissena rostriformis; assembly: GCA_007657795.1. NCBI lineage: Eukaryota > Metazoa > Mollusca > Bivalvia > Myida > Dreissenidae > Dreissena > Dreissena rostriformis. Next base: position 15,473 of record VMBQ01007189.1, on the reverse strand, counting down.
TTTGGATACTCTTAATTTTTGGACACCCCCTTTTTTGTCCAAAATAATAATTTTTTGTCGAATCGTGACTTTATTTTCGGACTGTGATTCCGGTTTTCGTCAATAAATTGCGACTCTAAATTTTTGGACAATATATCTTACAGCGCTATTTTACCCGATTTCGTCCCTGTTTTTGCTTATCTGGTTTCATTTCCATCATGCAGTTTAATGACAGGATTAAGGTAAAAAAAGCATGACATAATTAATAATGTTAAAAAGACACAGCAAGATCAAAGTTTTAATGGTAAATTAATATGACATTCATCGTACATACAATTACATCGTAAATTTACCAAATGATTAATTTTCTCTTAATCCGATCCTATGTATAGAGAAACAAGTTATTTATAACCGGCCAATGACTTAACACTATGCAACTTCAGGGATGGAAACTAACTTTTTACTATTGGTTGCCCGCACGGGCAACCATCTTTCGTATTTTGGTTGCCCAGCTTAAGAGTAACGAGCCCAGAAATATGTACATGTCATGTCATGTGTATCTAATACATTCTTTAAATAAAACGATAGATAATTAAATAACATTGCTGACATGACACATGCACTTTCAATTCATAATGTATTATTATGACCCTAAATTGAATCATTTCCTATGCCTAAATAATGAATATTATTTAACTCACTATTGATCCCGGTCGCCATTTTTAATTCAATTTTTATTGCACTGAATTGTTTGAAGCTTAAAAAAAAGTAAGTTGCCCGGCCAGACTACCAACTTTTGAAATTGAGTTGCCCAGGCCAAAATCTACTTGCCCCGGGCTCACGGGCAACCACTAATTTCCAACCCTGAACTTTCAATTGACACAGTGCTATACACTTGGAGACAATTCTTACGCAACACTTTTCAAACTTGAATATCTCAGTTATTAGTTAAAAAATGTATAAAAAATGACATGTGATCATTTGACTTCATGCTGTGCAAGCTCATGATAAAATCATTCACCTGTGACGATGGGACGCTTAAGCACGTGGGGCGGGTATGGTTTCATCTTTTTGCACATGAAAATGGTGAAACACGATATAATTCTAAATGTATTTAACTTTCCTCATTTTAGGTGGGTTCTTACACCAGGAAAACATAAAAATAATTTAAACAACAATATGGCTTGCATGGATATTCAGGAGCACAACAGCCCATTTTGGCAATTTGCAGGCTACCTTACTTACCTACAGCGTCTGTTTGTCATGGATGAATGATTTTATCCTTAGGTTTCAAAAAATTCAGTTATGAGTAAAGATTTTGATTTAAAAAACCTGTGATCATTCCAATACATTCTGTGCAAGCTAAGGATGAAATGATTCATCCTTGACAATCGAACGCGTATGCAAGTGGGGTAGTAAGCCTGAAACTTTTTCGATTAATAATGATCAGTGATTTTTTTTGCCCAATTAGGAAAAGTACCGGTACCAGCCCAATTAGGAAAAATGTGCGCGTAAAACCCTGACATTGGGAAGATTCGCTTCGTCTAGTTTTCATATTGAGAAATTGGTTTATTTGATTTTTTGCACCCAAATACTTTAAAATTGATAACTTAGTGTTGTCAATATTATATTTACTTAGGTTCAATCCAAATTAGAGCTGCATTGGGAAACTTAACTTAATGTTGCATTTTTAACCAGGTTTTCCGAAGGAAAAAACTGGTTATTAGATTGGCGAATGCGGGCGGGCGGGCTGGCTGGCGGAACAAGCTTGTCCGGGCCATAACTATGTCGTTCATTGTCAGATTTTAAAATCATTTGGCACATTTGTTCACCATCATTGGACGGTGTGTCGCGCGAAATAATTACGTCGATATCTCCAAGGTCAAGGTCACACTTTGAGTTCAAAGGTCAAAAATGGCCATAAATGAGCTTGTCTCGG
>VMBQ01007188.1:26807-47745 GCA_007657795.1 Dreissena rostriformis | reverse complement strand
GGTTAAAAGTTTCGTTGGTCTTTTAAACACAATTATATCCCGAATAATATGAAATGGAAATTTCCATTTATTTGCAAAAGCGTTGATAGACATTAGTAAAAAAATAATAAAAAAAATATGCTTATAAAATCATCAACCTAGAAAGACACACAAGTTAGGATGACAACACTTACAAAATTCACATTCGTAAAATGACGGTCGCTCTTTAAAACAACTGTTGAATATGACGTAAATAATAAACAAGCAAACAACCATAACATACTTAACCTTAGCTTGTTCAAAATAGCTGTTCTTTGCATCTAATGTAGGGTATAGATCTACAAATTGTAAAGATAAATTAATCTCCATACTTTATGTTGTTGTTTCCCAAAAAGCTTCTTACTGCTTCTGCACCTTTATTGTCTTATCTGCCAATAACATGAAATTGCTGATATCATTGCTACATGGTTATACTGAACTGAACCTCCAACAAATTCTATTTACCGTTCCAATCCGGTGACCTCCAGCTATAATCGTTTTCACGGTGTCTTGTTTGTTTTGTCTTGCATTGTATAGGCCATTTGTCAATTTTCTTAAATAAAATACTGACGGAAGTTCATAAGAACGTCTGTTACAGAAGCGTCATCATTTATACACGTTAAGCATCAGACCGTTAATTATTTCACAAGTAACTACTATTATGTATCAATATTTGAAAAGACTGTCTCCGAAACATCCTGGTGAGACTATAAAATATGCTATAAGCTTACAAGCATTATATTGCGTATACTTGATAATTGATTGACTGTTTGAAGATCTTCAAGGTATGTGCATTCACTATAAAACTGAACAATAAATTCACATGTAAACGACTAGTTATTGTCATTACCATTATCTTCAGTTGCCCTTTTTTATTTTTTTTATGTCATAACCGTCAAAAAAGAAACTTCTGTTGATGTTAATGTTTTATACATTTGTGTACAATCAACATAGAAATAAGTTTAAATTTAACAATGACATTTCAATCACCTTGGCTGTCAACTAGGATTTAAGGGGACCCTTTCATGTATCGCTTGGGGTCTAGCTTGCACGCTAAGTCAGTAGCTCATATTATACCCACGTCCAGTAGTTCACTCACTATTTGTTAAAGATATTTCAGTTAAATGATTGTATTTAAGAAGCGACATTTAAAGATTATATGCGACCGTTAAGCATTAAAGAAAACAAATGATTCAGTGTTCATTGCGCAAGGTGTTTGGTACACACTTTAAAAGATTAAAGACGGCGAATAATTTAACAGAAAGGATAATTGAAAAAGTTTTGTTCGATATAAAAAAAACGACCTGTATGCCATATCGTTATTCAAAAAGGATAAGCGAAAACGGAAAGAGCTGTGTTTGAAAGAACAGATTGATTTAATCAACGCGAGTAACGGGAAATCTATGTAAAAAGTTATGCTTAGAAAAAAACAATTGACTGTTTCTTTAAGCAAAGAGTCTTATCTGAGATTACCAAAAGGATAGTATCATGATAACAATTATGTTTCAGTTCTTGTTTGAAAAGCTTGAAATACTATCTTTGTACAATGAATTGATTGATTAGTGTTTTATTTCATGCCAAACTATTAAAGTTCACTGAATATTTACCATTTGTATGATCTGTGCTTCAAAATTCATGAAAACTCAGAAATAAGACCACCTCGCTATTAACACCACTTTCCAAAAGTCCCACAAGTGGTCTTAATAGCGAGTTTTCACTGTATTTTTAAGTCTCTAGGAAGTATTGTCCACCATTGTGGGCCAGCCACCACCAGCAATTTGTCTACAGGCCCGGTTATACACATTGGTAATTGAAACTTGGTGTCACCAGATGAACGCAATCAGGTGTATAAAAAGGAATATGATATAAAATTAAATAGATGGCTTCAACTACAAGCTGACACGAACATGTCATAAAAATGTGAATCACATAAACTGAATAATTAGCTTTTATGTCAAATTGAAATAACTATTCTAAAACTTCGCAATAAAACGTGATCAATTTGACTACAAGATATACTATTTTTGCAATCCTGTAACTTATATGCCGTGAGAAAATGATGTTTATCATACATCTTTAATTTTAGCTGGTAGAAGATTACTTTCACGATGTACACTAACGAAACAAATGTACCAGCAGGAAAGGGCAAATGGCAACCATCTATTTAAATTTATTTGGTAAAATACTACCATAGAATGTTATACACCAAATACCAAACAAAACTCTGGGCCTTGTGGTTTCAGAACAGCAGATTTAAAAATGTATTTTTCTTTTAAACGTTTCATTTACCATAACATCCCTAAATGCAGAGTTGCAAGTTTTGATCACAGTGCTATAATGTGAAGAAATGTTGAACAAGGCAACTACATGCCATTCTTCCCATGCCACTGTGGGGCAGTTAATATAAATTATATTCAAACAACACAAAAACAAGCACAATTAATTGCTATGATGTAACCACTTTATGGATAAAACAATTGCGGCTTCCAAAATCAAATGATGTTATTTAAATGTTACTTGAATGTACAAAATGTAACTTGTATGAAAAACACTTAAAACTGGATAGTGGTTTCACGCAAAACTGTTATCAGATTTAACATTTAACAAGCAATTTATGGCTTCGACAAAAAAAAACACGCAAAACTGACATACAATTGATTTATGTAACAGAAATGTGGAAACATTTTCTCGACCATCACAATATGTATGAGCTTGCTCTGTGCATACAAAGAACATTGCGCCGATCACGTGGTGAATAATGTGTTTAACTATTTTTATTCAATTTATTTGAAACTCAGATTTATATAAACTATTTATTTCGGAAAACCAACATATTCACAATACAATATAGTATTTTATATACACGTACTTAAACATTAAAACACACAAACGTACTTCAATTGTGTTGTTTAGTAATGAAATANGCATATTATGTAATTTCATCTGATGCATTTCTTAACATGTCTATCTTCTTTAAATAAAGATTTTATTATTATTATTATTATCTCAGGTTACAGGGTGGGTAAACTTCATGGGGTTTTCTTCGTATCAAATGTTATAAACATAGCTTTAACAACAAGACGTCATATAAATAAGGAGAATGTTTTAGACTAAACTTTGTCCCCAATGTGGCTTTATTATAATCTCATTATAAACAGTGACAACAAATGTCTTAATTTATTGAGCGGAAATTGTGGTTCTATTTATAGTAGAAGTGACATTGACCTGACCAGCCCCATATGCAGTTCCAAACTAGATGTCCGTATAAGCTTCTTACATACAAACTGTGATACCTCAATAAAAACTCAAGTCAAGCGATAACTGTTTTCTACTTTTAGTAACATTTATCTTTACCCGACTAGCCAATAATTCAATATTTAGCTGGGTTTCCATTTAAACTTGCTATACCAAATGCGTCATCAACATTGGTCAATTCAAATTTAAGTTATGGACCGAAACCACATATTACAGAGCAGACAACATTAATATGGCGTATTTTGGATAATTAAGAGGCCGTCATTCAGAAATGAGTTTTATTTCTGCTGGTTATATAACTCGGTGGGACTATATTACCAAAAATATAAACAGCAAGATTCACAAAGATCTGATGTAAAATATAGGAGTTAAAGAGTGGTAAAGGTAATTTGGGCTATTTTTTATAATTCAAGGGCCATTATTCAGAAGTGCTTAATGCAATCTGACTGGTTATCAAACTTGACCTAAATAAGATCCGATTTAAATTTTTTAGTTATTTGACAAACAAACAATGAAGCACTTCTAGGATCATTATTCAGGAATTTACACTAGCATTTTTTCAAAGACTAATTGATCACATATCCTGAATCATAGGTAAGATATATTTGTATTTCCGAGACTTCAATGACTTCTGCTACCCGCCCAGCATGAAAGAGAAGCCTAAAAGCAATTGTATTTATTGTCAAAGCTCAAGCACACAAATATTGGAAAAAACGCGTTGTAATAGCAACAAAACGATATGGTGACACCATTTCTAGATATTATAATATACAAGTAATTAATAGAAGAGGAAAACAGTTCAATCGTTATGTTATATAAAAAAATAAATATTAATGTCCCGAGTGATTAAATAGAGGATATTGGTTCATGTCAGTGTAAGATCGTTTGTTATTTCACTCGTGANTCAATCTTGATTTTTTTTAGTCTACATTGATTCATTTTTTAAAGTAAATAATGCATTTTTAGGACGTTATGATAAGGTTTGATTATTTTTTTGTTAATAATATAATTATATATATATTTGGTAGTTTAATACAGCTATCTTTTGCCGGTATAAAAATGAAACAAAAATGAAGGATCGCCAGTGTTGTTTATTTTTCATTAAATATTACGACTGTTTCAATTTGTGTGTTTATCTCACAAATATGCCAGACAGAACATTGATCAAAAACGTGAGACAACATTTGAAAATGACGTATTCCTCTATAATGATTCATAACTATGATTCATATTTAATTTCATAACATAATACATCAAATGTATATCAACAAATGATACGTTTTGCGCTAATTGTTATTTTTTTTCTTTCTGATTTTCAACATAAAAAGGCCCGAAATTCATATTAAATTTCATGTCCATATCATGTTACCTTCCCGAACATAGATTTCACCCCAACCTACCAAAAATGGTTATCAAACAACAGGAAAACAAAGATAAAAACTAGGTCACCAGAGTCGACACAACCATCTCCAATTATAAGGATATATCGACAATTTTCCGTATTAAGACCCATGCTTGCCGTTACAATCACGCTACAAAAAGGGTGTGTGTGGTCTTAGAGTAATGATGGTCGATTCTTATTGTGCAGTTTATAGGACACACATTGTTTAATCAATTATTTTTTTTGCATAGTTGATTTTTTTGGTGTTATTCCTATATTTAATTTCGAATATCCGAAAAACCATCCACATATAACGCAACCGGTGTTATTGTATCCGAAATAGCATACACTTATTGCGCAACCGGTGTTACAGTAAAACAAATTTGCGTGAAACTAAACTGCCACATACGTCCTTAAAGATAACAAATGATTCAGTGTTCGTTGCGCAAGGTGTTTGGTACACACTTTAAAAGATTAAAGACGGCGAATAATTTAACAGAAAGGATGATTAAATAAGTTGTGTTCGATATAAAAAAACGACCTGTATGCCATATCGTTATTCAAAAAGGATAAGCGAAAACGGAAAGAGCTGTGTTTGAAAGAACAGATTGATTTAATCAACGCGAGTAACGGGAAATCTATGTAAAAAGTTATGCTTAGAAAAAAACAATTGACTGTTTCTTTAAGCAAAGAGTCTTATCTGAGATTACCAAAAGGATAGTATCATGATAACAATTATGTTTCAGTTCTTGTTTGAAAAGCTTGAAATACTATCTTTGTACAATGAATTGATTGATTATTGTTTTATTTCATGCAAAACTATTAAAGTTCACTGAATATTTACCATTTGTATGATCTTTGCATCAAAATTCACGAAAACTCAGAATTAAGACCACCTCGCAATTAACACCACTTTCCAAAAGTCCCACAAGTGGTCTTAATAGCGAGTTTTCACTGTACTTTTAAGTCTCTAGGGAGTATTGTCAACCATTGTGGGCCAGCCACCACCAGCGATCTGTCTACAGGCCCGGTTATACACATTGGTAATTGAAACTGGGTGTCACCAGATGAACGCAATCAGGTGTATAAAAAGGAATATGATATAAAATTAAATAGATGGCTTCAACTACAAGCTGACACGAACATGTCATAAAAATGTGAATCACATAAACTGAATACTTAGCTTTTATGTCAAATTGAAATAACTTTTCTAAAATTTCGCAATAAAACGTGACCAATTTGACTACAAGATATACTATTTTTGCAATCCTGTTACTTATATGCCGTGAGAAAATGATGTTTATCATACATCTTTAATTTTAGGTGGTAGAAGATTACTTTCACGATGTACACTAACGAAACAAATGTACCAGCAGGAAAGGGCCAACGGCAACCATCTATTTAAATTTATTTGGTAAAATACCACTATAGAATGTTATACCTCAAATACCAAACAAAACTCTGGGCCTTGTGGTTTCAGAACAGCAGATTTAAAAATGTAATTTTCTTTCAAACTTTTCATTTACCATAACATCCCTCAATGCAGAGTTGCAAGTTTTGATCACAGTGCTATAATGTGAAGAAATGTTGAACAAGGCAACTACATGCCATTCTTCCCATGCCACTGTGGGGCAGTTAATATAAATTATATTCAAACAACACAAAAACAAGCACAATTAATTGCTATGATGTAACCACTTTATGGATAAAACAATTGCGGCTTCCAAAATCAAATGATGTTATTTAAATGTTACTTGAATGTACAAAATGTAACTTGTATGAAAAACACTTAAAACTGGATAGTGGTTTCACGCAAAACTGTTATCAGATTTAACATTTAACAAGCAATTTATGGCTTCGACAAAAAAAAACACGCAAAACTGACATACAATTGATTTATGTAACAGAAATGTGGAAACATTTTCTCGACCATCACAATATGTATGAGCTTGCTCTGTGCATACAAAGAACATTGCGCCGATCACGTGGTGAATAATGTGTTTAACTATTTTTATTCAATTTATTTGAAACTCAGATTTATATAAACTATTTATTTCGGAAAACCAACATATTCACAATACAATATAGTATTTTATATACACGTACTTAAACATTAAAACACACAAACGTACTTCAATTGTGTTGTTTAGTAATGAAATATTTACCTTTGATGGCGCATTGGCAGACATTTCCTTAGCATATACCTCTAGTCCATATAATGATTACCCGATCTTAACAACCAACGCAATACCTTCACATTGGCGTCTTGCCCAGTTTCAGTGACTACTCCATTAAAGGGCATATCGACGGCTACCACTGTATTGATATTTAACAATTAAGAAAACTTCGGTTAAAACAAGTTTTATTAAATGATTGCAAAACAAAAGGGTCTCGCTTAAAAAAAAAAAAATACACATGGGCGCAATTGATAAACGGTATTTTAGTCGTGTAAATCCCATATAGAGTGTGCATATATTGTCGGCGTGAGTCCGTGTCCCCTTGGAAAAAGGTATCTGAAAATGGCACTGTCTATATTTGATTTGCGATTTCATGAATCGTCTTTATTATGTAAATATCCCTCAATATGCCTATTTAAGCCAGTGGTAAAGTCGTCCGGTTATTATAAATCTGACACGAAACTGTAATACGTTGTTCAAAGGTACCGTGAATAGACGCCTTTATGAATGGTTATCAGCTATGGCTCAAATTTCATTATTGATCTTGGTTGAATACAACGAGCGAAGTTTTGCAATAACATGCACGAGTCGAGTTTTAAACTTGTGTTTATTAGCGACCACGTAAAAATAGGGTTTCCAATAATGTCTGTTTATATAAATACATTATGTCTCCAAACTGGTCTCACCTATAATTTATACCATATGAAAAACAAACGTGACATTGATTTATTTTCCCTTTAAAATTAAGCTAATCTAAATTGTGTTTTAAAGATATACTTGTATAATGCTTTAACTGTATCATTTAAATTGCATACGTATATTATAAACTCAGTATTAATAACGCAAACAAAACTTGTTTGAATAGTTTACACACGTTGAATCAGCGAATCTATAATATATTACGCACTTTAGGTCGTCTTTTGCATATGTATTGTGTTCGCATATTGCCGATATGCTACAGTTTATGGGAGAAGTATTATCCACATTATTGAAGTATCCACATAAATTGTTTTGAAATAATGTTTTTTTTTATATAAGAATACTTATTCTTATCTGCCAACTAGCAGGTTTTTAAACGTGTCTATTACTTTGAACTACATCTTTACAAGCCATATCCACATTTATCTGCATGATATTATTTGTTTCGAATGTAAAATAAAATGTCTGTTAATAAAGTAAATTAAAAGTACAGACCTTTGCCTGCCGCGTGCTTGTGATACCACGCAAATCCATATAATCACAATTTAAACCTGTAACAAATATCTGTGATCGCATATCGGCGGACCGCTGGAAGAAGATATGCATTGCAATGTTTTCACGGTGTAACATGAGCTCTTGGCCACAAATAAAAAATGTCGTGTTTTTCAAGTCGTTGTATTTTTCAAATTTGTAAACTAAATAGAATGGTGAAATGATATTTAAATAAACGATTTAGGATAACGCTATCACATTATTTTCAAAATGATTGCAAACAAGACTAATTAAGTTAGTTTCTTACTGTTATGCCTTTTAAAGTGACAATTTACGTTTTGGTAAATTTACAAAATAAAACAAAAATGTTTCATATCTGCAATTTTTCGTTGCAGTTATGATATTTGCGAGAAAAGAGCAATACTGAACATTTACCATGCTCTAACATATCCATTATATGCATCTTTTGACGATTAAAAAGCTTGAAAATTATAAAGCGTTACAAACGCGAAACGATTGAATAATTTTGAGATTTTTGTTGGTATCGTTATATTTTGTGACATTACGAGGATTGCTTATATACAGTATAAAATACAACTCTTGTTATATTAGCACGGATGACCGAGTTGTGTGAGCGATAGACTTCTACTCTAAGGGCCAGTGTTTCGAGCCTCGGTGTTGATATTTTTTTTCTATTTTTTTTAAATGTTATTCTTGTTTAAAACTGGAGCTATTTAGTTCCGATGTTTACATTGATCAATTTAAAGCATTTTGATGACAAACTTCAAAACATGCAAAATCTGTGAACAATTCCCTTTAACCTGTATCTGTTTCACGTCTCGTAAGAATAATACAACTGTTGCAGGAATTACACTTAACATTCTATTTTATTTGCTACACTAATCAATTCCTCATGTTTAAAAGAGATAGTCTTCTTTGATGTATAGCATGTGTATAGACGCACTAGCACACATTTTTATAACACATCTAAATATACACAAAGACAAATTTTAGTTGCAACAGCATCAGAGAAGGCTTATTACAGCATGCTGTCCTTTATTTATGGCAATTACCATTGCCAAACAGCCAGGCACAAAAACAAATGTAATAGGGAAGACAAACACATAAACAATAATACATATGTATGCATTGTGTCATTCTTCATAGCTTGACATTATATTGTTTGACCGATTCCTTAAGGTAATAACATGTTTTCTTATATTCAAACATATTTGGTGGTATTCCCTCTTGTCCCAATAGTCATAATAAATAAATTCAGGAGCGTTTAACGTCTACTAATTAAAACTATGTACACACACGCGACTATATTTCCTGGAAACTAATGACGGTAGCAGTTTTGAACTATTGAAGTTTGTCTTTTTACGAATAACTTCTCACGTTGAACATTTCATATTTTAATGTTTAAAGTAAGATATCTGACATAAATTGTATAGTTTCTGATCATTCTCGATGCTAAATGGACATTTTCATTATAAGTGAATTTTTATATCAACATTTAACAGCATATTTGTCCTGAAATGCATTCTTTGTATGATTGCTACTTACGTTTACCTCTACATTTCAAATTTTGGGTCGAAGTGTTCTCGGAAACAAAGACAAATTTACGATGTTTTATTTACGAAAAGAACGCTGGATCCATGAATTCTTTTTTGCGATATATCTTATATCTATAAACAGCACTGAAATGCTCATCAATAAATCCAGTTCAATCGAGTTTTCATGGTGTTTACACACTCGTTGTGCGACAAACACCCTTGGATTGTAAAAGTTTGACATCATCAGCTTACAGCGCGCGTTCCATCCATGGCAACGTCTTTTCACTGTGGCATTAGCACCCGAGTTACACGGAGTCCTCATGGAAGGTGTATACAGCGACGAAATATCGGTTAAATACTGAACTATCTACAATTGACCAGTTGCCAAATAAGCGATCGCTCCGCCCACTAGTTTTGTTTACATAAAACGCCTATTCAATTAGTCCGACACTCTTTGTTTGTCGGACCATGTGGCCGCAATAAAATAAATCTGATTGATTGTCCGTACGTTTGATTGACAGCTGGCGACTGGTCAATTAACCGATACAGCGCATTTATGTTCTTTCGTTGTAAGAAATCAACTGCGTTCGCGATATGGGCGACAAAATTTAATTACCTCGCGCTACATTTTTTACTGTCAAAGTAAACATCTAATGTTCTCTGCGCTACACAATTTTTATATGACAATTCGCCTGTGCTTTTCATGTCAGTTTTGAACTTTTTCCTTACACACGAAATACACGTTGTGGTTGTCACTTTCACAGCAGCTAAACTACTCTAGTAATTCAGTCCTACATCAAATCAATCAGTGTTTTCATTTTGCTGAGAAAAAAACGAGTTAATTCATAAAACTTTTTAATCGGTGTGCGTACTTTGTCCCCATGAAACATGTTCATAGTGTTTTTACGACCACACAATTTGAGCAAAATCGCCCACCAGTACTTTCAGTTCTTTGATTATATTTTAGTTCCATTGTTATTTTTACAGCACACAAGTGGTTACGAAATATATTAATCTCTCAACATTATCAAATATAGTAGATACGTAGGAAAACGGTATGTCCCAAACAGTTGATTGTCGGTTCAAAAATAAGCTACGGTAGTGTGCATGTTTACATGACCTGTAACGCATTTTTAACAGACAATATGTTGTGTGAGCATTAATTTAAGTGAAAATATTGAAGATACAAGTGTTGAAGTTTCTCGAAATATGGCTATAATAGTTTTAAATATTATAAATTATATTTGTGTTTCCACCGTAAATGAACACTCTGAAAATGCAGACTGTATGTTTAAATAAATTACCAGCACCTTTGATTGTTTTCCCCAAATTGTTTTGAAGGGACTTTTTCATAGATTTTTTTTGTTTAAGTTCGTCCGTAAATGCTTTAAATAGATATATGTAAACATCAATACTTCAGAGCTCCATTATAAAACAAAATAAAATTTAAGTGGGCAAAAACGTTTACCGTTCCTAGGCTCGAGCCACTTACATTTGTAATACAAAATCTTCTCCTTTACCTCTCAGCCATACGGGTTGTTAGATTGCTTGAGGCATTTGTTTACTTGTATTAGCAACCCACAAAATATATAGGAGTACATCAGAAGCAATCCAAATTATGCAATCGTTTTGTAACGCTTTATAATATAAGTGTTAATTATTGTTGTTTCGCTCCCTGATGTACAGTGTTTTCTNACGATGTGAATCTAAATGTAGTTTACATGCAGATTTGTGCATACGACACAAAGACACAATTTAATTCAACACTTAAAAATACCCATTATATCACTAATGATTCCAAATTTTAAGAGACGAAAGATAAAGTGCATACGACACAAAGACACAATTTTATTAAAAAGTGAAAAATGCCCATTATATCACTAATGATTCCAAATTTTAAGAGAAAAAAGATAAAGTGAATCGAAAACCATCGCGCACGTGTTTTTAAGTACATAAGCATCATATCCTTTTGATAAAAACGAGTTAATTAAATGGAAAAGTTTAATATGAACATTTTCTTTAACATAATTTAAGCCTTTGTTTGAAAATGTATATGATTTTTTGCAAAGGTGTCGTCTTCTAAACAATAAACCGGATGATGGGATTGCAGTTGCTGTAAACATACATGTACACGCATGATAAAGATATATTTGTTTAAAGGATAAATACTTAACGATAGTTCGAATATTTATAAAAAAAATAACTTGAAGTATTTATCTTGTTTAACCATTTGATTTTGAGTATAATGCATATTTAAGAAAGACATGCAATCAGCTGTCAATTACTGACAATCAAGCCAGATTGGTAATACAACAATGTTTTACATTTATGAGCAAATAGTTTTCAATAGGTTTTTTACCAATGTGTCTGAATTTTCATTAAATGAGAGCTGATTGTACGAATTTCTTCATTAAATATATCATTATATTTTAAAACTAAAATGCCGAAAAAAGGACAAGTACTTCAACACTATTATAATATTAAATATACAAGGTTTAATCTCTTTAGGCATACGATTTATGGAAGTCAGAATGCATATACATGTTATATTAAGTACAATCGCATTCAAAACATCCGGATGTCGTGTAATTGTTTACACGCTTTGGGTTGTAGATAGTATATTATTATTCAAATGAAAGCAAAGACGATTGTTAAAGATGATAGTTACACGCTACGAGTTTTATATGGAAGTTGGCTGTATAATGGGAATCGGGTAAATGATACAGCGGTGTAGAATAAATGGATTTGATTCTTATCCCTAAATTCATTTGGTCTAAAACACAGGTTAATCTAGCAGCGCAAGCTAAACAAAATATATACAGGTAACAACAAGTAACCTGAGTCATTTTTTCTTAATTTGAAGCAAACTCTTGCAAAGATTGTATTGGTCTCAATAACTCAGGAAATGATTGTATGGTATTGGAGGAAAACTGTGAGATTTGGATTATGTTTAGATTATCATTTGAAGTGTATTACATATTGGTATAAACTTATATTCAAAACAAAACATGCATGGCAAATCTTCTTCATGAAGATTGCTGAAAAGTTGGCTGATTATGTTTTCACAAATGAAACGTTCATGATGCAATGACAATCGGAGGACGTCAGACAACGGACAAAAGACGAATGCACCAGCGTTAATTTGGCGCCATGGCTAAGACAGAGTGTTCATTCACTCTATTCACCGCCAATTTTGGTCAGTTAAGAAAACACAGACTTCATAATCAATACAATCCATCGAAACCACGATTTTCAATGAAAATTCATAAATCGTACATTTTCTTTTTCAAACTCTATTGATAAATTTCAACAACTCTTTGCCTGCATAGCGGTAAATGTTAAATTTCAAACATTCAAAGGAACATATTTTAACGCAGGCTTAATTTGTTGAACGTCGGCTTCTTTCACATTTTGTATACACTTATAGTTTTTTTTTAAATACGAGTGTTAATCCTTTAAATAGTTTGAAACATGAAATGCCTATTTTTGTTTACATTTCATCGATATTGAAAAATGACATGAAAAAAAGTTTTTCGGACGCGTGTGATCCAGATTTTATTGACATGTTGTATTAGATTACACCACACTACTTTATTTGCAAGTAAACGGCCAATACACTCAACTGACATAGCAACAACACAGTTCTTCAATTATTTAAATAAATGTCAACTTGCATGTAATTAAAATTGGCATCATAGTTGTTAACTCAGACAGGTAAACTTGAGCATGGTATTGCACGCAGTCGCGTGATGCTCCTTAGTATTTCTCAGATTTAAGAATCAGAATTTATCAAAACGTTAATAGTTTAAATAGTTTAAACCATATATGGTCAAATACAATATGACCGTAAACACTGTATTTGATTTATAATTTAATTTAAGTTACCCTTCCTTCATACAAGTGACACCAGGCTAATGTATACTTTTAATAAATATACATAACCTTACAAAGAAATTAAGTAATGAATGCGTTTTTTAAATTTAGCCAAAAAAAATCAGACTACGTCGTTTGCTTGATGTGTATTCATTATTTTCTTTGCAGTTTTGTTTTCGACACTTGAATAATTGAGAGAAGGCTAAAAACACCAAACTTTATTGCAAAATACAAATTGGTTAATGTGTTTAGTGTTAATTTGAGTAAACTGTAAGTTAATATAGTAACATAACTTGATGACAACATAATCATGCAAATATTCAATTTTATGTTACCATATAATTAATTGAAGAAGCAAGAAATTATTTGGAATGTCTAGTCCGTATACTGTATCCAACTTCCGCATAGACCTACTAATAAGAGAGTCCATCACTGTTTGTCAATAATTATACTATTATTGATGATATATAGAAACGTAAGAAAGCTATAGTAGTTAATACATTATGTCCGATAAAGTCTAGTAAAACATGACATTGAGTTTAGGAAAACAGCGCACCCATATATAGCTTAATGGTATAAATGGAAAATGATTTAATAAAATACGTATCTGAATCTGAATCTGTACGTTGCGCTGCCTTTTAGGACATAGATATATTTTATACCATTCATTGATAACACTCGTAGTTTATAACGTATATATATACAGACAGTTGTATTGCTATATATTGTTATATACTTACTTAGTTCTCAACAGTTTTATTCCATTTTTCCGTTGCAGTTTCGTTTTCGAAATGTTATTGTGTCACGTGAAAGGCTACTCGACACTAAATAAAACTGAACGTTTGTTGATTGTTCCGATTTCATTGCACATAGATCTAGGTCACAATATACTAATTCCCATCCTTGTGTAATGTTATGTAAAACTTTCAACTTTAGTACAAAATAAAGCCAACATTTTGCATGTAAGGGCCCCCTTAGCCATTCACTTTCTTAAAGAGCAGTGAAAGCATTGTAAACTGAATACATTCATGAAATAAACAAGATATGTATAGTGATATGTAAGTAAGAATTTGACGAGTATCTCAATACATTGTTTTCTTCCGGCTTCATTTTGATTTTGTTAGTGTTTTGGCGAGTGTTGGAGATTTCAAATAAAATTGAGATTTTCAAAAACGTAAACCATGGTCATGCAAGTTAGAAATGAGATTATGAATTATTTCAATAAAACGTTTTAATAATTTTATCGTTAAGCATTAAATGAAAGGATACATTTTTATAGTTAATTTGATTATTGATCAAATTATTAATCTTTAATAAATACATTAATACAACGCTTAAGGTATTCTGTCGATCCACGTCCCCAATGCGATTTGAACTTACGCGTTAAAAAATCGCACATTATAGATGATAAGTTTACGCCATAACAGCACATTTATCTAACAGCACATATTTCATGTTAATTGTGTTCATAACGATATTACTACTAAACGTACTGAGTATTTTTGAACGTTTATGAAACAGTTTTCTGTTGTAAACATCCATCTAATGCATATGCATATTCATTAACAGAAAAATAAAATAAATATAAAATCTTTTGTCTTCGATATTCAACCGCAAAACCGGTGTAAACCCCAAATACTTGTCATGACCGTTCCAAGATGATATATCAAGCTTTAATATTGTTTATATGTATTTCATATATTGTTGTTTACTATACTTGCTGACAAAAACGTTTTTCTCTTGGAAATATTTCTGGTGTTTCATTATTCATATAAGTAATAACCTTTACATACAGAGTGAAACGTACTGATGTTATCATGCAAAGTAAAAATTAATATAAAGTATATTAAAGAACTTTAAAATATTAATATATCTTTGTTGTCAGTTTTAAGTTACGGATCCAGTTTTTGTAAACGGAAGGAAGGACGGACGAACGGACAGACTTAGTAGCGGACAGAGTGCCAGCCAGCCAGCCTGACAGACTGACTGACGTACGGACTGACTGTCGGACTGACTGACTGACTCTCTTCTCCTCTCCTTCTCTGTCTGTCTGTCTGCCTGTCTCTCTCTCTGTCTGTCTCTCTCTCTGTCTGTCTCTCTCTCTGTCTCTCTCTCTCTCTCTCTCTCTCNCAATATGTGACAGAATCGAACGCTATCCGTATTTTGTGTTTCTTGACAATAATAAAACAATATATTTTTCTTGGAACGTGGATTACAGCGAGAACCTAGTATATTTTCGCGCATGCGTGGATCTGGCGCAATCTCAATGGTTTGCTGTCGGCTTTTCCGACTACGGCGATCTTACCGACGCAGACATGGTTGTGTTTTGGACTGATGCCAGCGGTGTGCACCATTTTCAGGTATATAACCTATCACAATAGTACGTATAAATAATGCAAAAAATGCTGTTTGTAACCGCACAAAAAAATCTCCTCAAAACTTCGGTGGGTATGTCCTCAAACCATTTTTTGTCAACCTTTTTTGCGATACAAAAGATAGTTACAACTTCAATAATTATGTTAAATTACTGAAATGCCGCAAATGTCTATGCAACATTCTTCATGTATGTATCTAAGTTTATTTAAGGAATATGATTGAGTACAGCGAACACAAATACAGAGAGTTTTGCGATGTACAGTAAGCCTTGAACAAAACTTGCCATACCAAAGACACGTATGGGCCGTTACAAAAACTTAAGTTAGTCGGTAAGGCGAAAAACAGACAAGCACTTTTCGCCAAATTTAAAACATTACATAAACTACTGAACATTTTATAGTTCTATAAGCTCTTATGAACTACTGATTGTATGTGCACATCAAACATATTCATATAGATTCGGCTTTGGTGGAATATTAGGCGTACAAAAGCTGTCCGTTGTAACTAACCCGACCGAACCTAATATTCTGTGCCAAACTTAAACTTTTGAGTGGTATTTCAGGTAAATTAACAAAAATAGTTGCTAAATTTACCATTTAGATTGCGATTTGTTTTTCTACATTCGATCATATTCGCTGTATTAACTTTAATTAAACAAAACATATAAAAAAAAGGAATGTAAACTAGATTGTGGGAAAATTTATGCGTGCCATTACATATACTTATTAATGCAATCTGATAATACAATAACAACAGAAACTTAGCCATGTTTGTAAATAAAGCATTTATTCAAAGAAACCTGCATCAATATTATTATGCTTAATTGTGTATAATTTATTACTCAAAATTGACTTCTCGCTCTCTTGTAGATTCGTTTCTGATGTTTTTTGTGTTATACCTATAACATTATAAAATATATTCTTAATGCTGTAATACAATTGGCCAAGACCTTTCTCATGTATTTATACTTCATTTACAAACTTATGAAACTTTATACTGATCACATGTCATGTCTTTATATATGGTACTATGTTGTTGACCATGTGTACCCATGGACTGTATGTCTATTGCATATTGAATAAATCACCATATCAAAGTGGTTTATCATAAAAAAAATGACGAACACAAGGTGTTGCCAAACTACCTACCTTATTTCTTGCATTTGATTAACACAAATGACTGTGCGACCATAGTTTCTCTATTCTTTTGATTTGTTTACGCATTTTTCATGACAATAACATATCTATATACGACATGGAAATAATACGTTTGTCTTTTGGATTTGCGAAACATTTTGCAAATCGTTAGTGATCATTTTAACGATAGTGTTAATGTTGTCACACACTTAGATAAAAAAAAAGTACATTTAAGAACCTTTAGCATTTTATTGAGTGTGTCGGTATGTTTGTTTTATTCATATTTGAGGCAATAGATAATTCGGTTAAAAAAATCACTAAATAGCAACCCACCTAGATCTACTTCTAATCTGTGTANGATGGGGGGGGGGGGTGTTGTATCCGTGATAAAGTCGATCCATATTGTTACATGCAGATCTGTTGCTATTACATGCAGATCTGTTGCTATTATAGGAATTTCCTGTTGACATGTTAATTGAAAAAAAAAAAAATCAGTGCACATGTAATGTAAATAAATTTATTTCTCGGAATTCGAATGTTCATGAGGTTACCCTGACTCAGAGCATTAGTGTCAGTGCTCTTTAAATGAAGTATCTAATATATATTAGGAAATAGTTAAAGGCATTTAAAGAATGTATTCATATTTGACCACGTCCCATGGATCTCGTTTTTAAAATAGACATATGGTATTTTAATTTTTAATCTTCTCTGAAACTGCGAGGATCAAAGATTTAATATTTTGCGTGAAACAGCGTTTAATGGTCTTCTGAAAAGTTTGTTAAAGTGATGTCCGAGTATGTTTTGCAAATGATTTATAAAGACTTTTATAGAAAATAAAATTTAAACGTATTCTTTTCTGAAACAATTCTTACAAATGTTATATTATGTATGGTCCCATCCGATCATTGTTCGAATCATAACAATGACTGACAACGCTCCTGGAGTCGCAAGATTTATGAAGACTTATACGGTAAATTGCTTTAAAACATCTCTACACACGCACGGGTAAGAGGTTTCGTATTTGCTGGGTATAGTGGTCATCTTCTAAATGTGTTCAAACTATGCTCCTTGGGGTCACAATGTATCACGCATCAGGCGTGGTCATGATTTATATAGACTTTTAATAATATTTGCTGATAAGGCCAAGAGTTGTAATAGTATAAATGTAACATCAAATACTGATCTTCTTCTACGGTTGTTCAAACAATGCCACTGGGATCATAGCCGGCCGTGCTTGGGTGAAGGGGATGAAATGTGTTATATTGAATTGTAAATCATACGAACTTTTTTTAAACTTCTCTTGAAACCACAGAGAGCACATAATTGAGGTTTAGCATGTTACATCAGATTGTTGTCCTTATCAAAGATTGTTGAAATATTGCCATCGCGTTCTAAACTGACAACGACCCATTACACATGTGAGCGATCTAGGGCCATATATGACCTATTTTGCCTTTCTGTTTACACTATTTACAACTTTATTATCGCTCTTTTTTGAAATTGTCGGACGAAATGGACCAAATTCATGCCACCAGATACGCATCGAATCTAACTTAATATGTGTGACATTTTGTGAATACCGGTTGAAAACTTCTTCAGCTATTATATATATTTAAAAATGTGGGTGATTTAGGCACTGCATCAGTAAATGTTTGTTCATTTAACCACAAGTTATTTACCGCAAAGAACATAATGTATAAGTAAGCGATTATGTTTTAACAAAACTTTCCTACAGGATGTCCACACCGACAACGTAGGCCGCCTGCACGTGGATTCTCAACAGGACTACACACTGACACGTGCTCACGTGAGCAGCCACGTGGCGGAAATCACGTTCCACCGGAAGTTTGACACTTGTGACCCGAACGACTACCAGTTTGATGTAAATGCATGTCATTGTGAATACTATGACCATTATAAAACATAATTATCAATATATTCCTGTTAATCGATCATCCAACAATGATTTGGAGCGTAGAAATCACAAAGTTGTACCCAGAGTGGTTTCAAGTTACGCCCCTGGTGGTTAAAACTGGTCACGCCCCTGGGGTTATGTTTTATAATGTTCTGTAAAGCATATTTACATTGCTAAAGCCACTTCTCTAAAAGCCACAAACACACATCTTTGATATAAGATTATTTAAATAATGTCCGAAACTGGAAACGCCTAGCACACAGGTGAGCAATCTAGAGTCATTTTAACCCTCTTGTTTTTATTATGGCCGCATATCAGTCTAAGAACATGGCGAGTGCATAAACAGTCTAAAAACTGTCGACTGCAATTGATACGCATTGGAGAGTGATCAATCAGACTGCTTCTTTTGACGTTTTGAATTGTTTATTTTGTCATTTGATTTGGTTAAGGCACCAAAATCTTGTTGGTAGTCTCACTGGACAAATTTGTATGACTGTCTTGATATGAGGTGGTAGTTGTGATTTTGCAACGTGAAGATATAAACAAGATAGACATATAACATAAATTTACATTTACCTTTTGCAGATGTCATAAACGTCTTAATGATTTATATAATATCGCCCGTTGACATATTTACATAAATATCGTTTGTTTGTTTTTTCAAATTTATAATTGGTGTTTTGATATATATGCTGCTGTTTGACATTCTTTACCGAGGCATATTATTGTATTTTTTATGGGCTAACACTATTGATTAATATGTTCGTAGAAATTGGACATAATGTTCTAAAAAAAACTTTCTGAAACTGTATTTGATAGACGGGTACAACACATATCGTCTCTCTCATGGGAGAGGGACATCTTAATGACGTCACAAGTATTGACGTCACAAAAGACGTCAATGGACTGCAGCGCGTGCAGCTCTTGAAGCCAGAAGTGCGGCGTGACGTGGTGCCAGAAAACACCTGGTCATTTGAAATAACGGCTCCTGAGGTACGTTCTTATTTGTGTCGTGTTCTGAGAAAACTGGGCATAATGCTTGTGCGTAATTTGTCATCCCAGATTAGCCTGTGCAGTCCGCACAGGCTAATCAGGAACGACAATTTCCGCTTTTATGAAATTTTTCGTTTAAATGATATCTCTTCTTAGCGAAAATCCAGTTTAGGCGGAAAGTGTCGTCCCGGATTAGCCTGTGCGGACTGCACAGGCTAATCTGGGATGACACTTTACGCACATGCATTTAGTCCATTTTCTCAGAACACGACACATTTCTTTATAATTACAGTTAATGTTCGCTTCATTGTTTGTTGCGTTCGTTTCTCTTTCTTGAAACCCTCCATTATTATGTCCAATTAATATGTATTTTTGGTTATAGAATTTGAGCTGATATTTTAGTGGGCATAAGACTGGTACAAGTTTAGTTTCTACGGTAAAATGTATTTAGAGAGCATGCGGTTAGTGTCTGTGTGTTAGTTTTATTCTTTTGAGTGTTCCTATGAATAGTGACAGGATTAATAAAGCCGCGACACTTGCATGCAAGACATTCCTGTCCTTACAGGATTAATATAGCTGCGACACTTGTAAGTAAGACATTCTTGTCCTTACAGGATTAATATAGCTGCGACACTTGCAAGCAAGACATTCTTGTCCTTACAGGATTAATATAGCTGCGACACTTGCAAGCAAGACATTCTTGTCCTTACAGGATTAATATAGCTGCGACACTTGCAAGCAAGACATTCTTGTCCTTACAGGATTAATATAGCTGCGACACTTGCAAGCAAGACATTCTTGTCCTTACAGGATTAATATAGCTGCGACACTTGCAAGCAAGACATTCTTGTCCTTACAGGATTAATATAGCTGCGACACTTGCAAGCAAGACATTCTTGTCCTTACAGGATTAATATAGCTGCGACACTTGCAAGCAAGACATTCTTGTCCTTACAGGATTAATATAGCTGCGACACTTGCAAGCAAGACATTCTTGTCCTTACAGGATTAATATAGCTGCGACACTTGCAAGCAAGACATTCTTGTCCTTACAGGATTAATATAGC
>VMBQ01007188.1:0-25822 GCA_007657795.1 Dreissena rostriformis | reverse complement strand
TTCCAGCCACACTTTGAGCGCGAGGTCCATAGAGAGTTTGATAAAACGTAAATAATATATATTTATTATTTACATTTCAGCATTTTAGCAACATTCCTTTCGCCTAAGACTGACAAACTGTATGTTTTTTCGCATATGTGAATACAAATAATACATAAACTAGAACAGTCATTGATGATGACAAATATCCCCGCAATAGCTCATTTCAAGAAGGTGCAACACTTTTGTACTATTTAAATTAATCCCAAAATTGTGTCATTCGCTACATCATATTGCTCAAACACCAATACAAAAACTTCATTTCATTTTTAACTTATTGAATCGATTGCCTGAGTTTTATGGCATAAAACTCTGAAACAAGAAACAAATAGAGTTACGTACACACAAAAAAAAACGTCTTACGAAGTGCATTGTGCAAACAACACTCCTGTTAAATTTCGGTTTGATACACAAACACAACTGAGAGACTACAGTTGTAGTTTGAGGCACAAAGTACACATGTATAATTATGTAATTATCCAATCCAAATTGCCTAATGTTACATAACAAAGAATATCGCGACATATCTCAAAATAACGTCTTACACTGTCACATAGCATAAACAACATTCATATAAAGTTTTAAATTGATACACAGACAACTAAGAGACACATTGTAAGTATCTAAAATTACCGCAGTTAAAGATCCATAACTCCCCAAAGAACATTGCGATGCACACGAACATTTCGTCCAGCACGTCTGAATCGTATAAAAAACACTAACAAATCTGCAACGTTTCATGCTGATAGGGAGAAAACAGAGAGGCGAGTTTACAACACGAAGTACAGATGTGCACCGTGACAAACTTCGTTTACGGGGGTATGAATATGATTGCCTGTTACTAATAATGTAAATTCACCACCCGTGTATATTCAGTACGAAGGGTTGATACAGAAGGGCAGCGAAAACCTGGTCCACCACATGGAGGTGTTCCACTGCGAGGTACCGTCCAATCAGATCGTCCCGTTCTACAGCGGACCTGGCCAATCAGAAGGCAAGCCGAAGGAGCTGGAGGCTTGTCGCAAGGTGATTGGCGCGTGGGCAATGGGTGCGACGGTGAGTATCGTATATAGCCTGAAGGCGTGTCCATGGCATTTTGTCTTTTCCATGAGGGGTTAATTCCAACTCACGATTGATGTAAGTCTGATTGGTTTTCACCAAACAGGACAGGTGCGGCTTCACCTTGTTTTCCCATACAACAAGACTAAACAGCGACACAATGTGGGATGTTCGTTCGGATTTGATGCTTAAAAATTACAAACGTCTCTATTGTTTAAGGACACTAGTATCTATGAAAATCTGAATACGAAACAACTCTGGACTTTCAACATGTCGACGCGCACTTGCCAATCACGATCATTCATTACTTTCTAACATAATCAAATAATAATATGACGTTTAAGTATTCATATCGTTTAGAATTGCTAAATATGTGTGATGGAAAAGTAAAATTATCGATACGCTGCCACTGATGTTCATGTATATCCGAATTTGACCTTTATATGCGATGTTACTAGTTCGACAGCGTAACGTCCATGCAAACTTATTCGACATTTCATGATTTATCACAGGCGATGGAACTTCCCGATGAGGCGGGGTTTCCGGTAGGAGGAACTGGTTTCTCTCCATTCGTCCTGCTCGAAGTTCATTACAACAACCCGACTGCTATAAAAGGTACTGGTATATGGTCACACATACGACTAGCAGAGTTCTTACTTGATCAAAACTTTTTTTGCTAATGTTATTTCAGTTGAGTTCAAAAATGGGTTTGTAGAAAAACATAGCCGTCAGGGGGCTGGGCAGTTTTCCTTATATGACTATTACAAAACCATTTGAACACTCTAGAAGTACCATTGTTTGCCCAATCATCATAAAACTTGCTCCGAGCATGTTTGCGGTAATATGTCGTTCGAGTTTGAAAATGGTTTCGGTCCGTTTAAAAAAAAAATGAGGTCCACATTTGTCGGGCAGTTTTCCTTATATACTATAGCTATATGACCATCTTGTGAACATTCTAGATGTCACCTTTTTTGCCCGATCATCATGAAACTTTTTTGATCTCAATAAATTTTATTGATGGAAAGTGCAGTGCACAATAACATTAACGTTTGTTACCATGCATGGTTATTGCCATTTTTTGTTGTTGCATTACATGACTGCAAACACATACAAATAAAATACATATTCAACAGATCTAAAGTTATACGTTATCTATATATTACAAGTCAATAACATACAAAGCAATGAGCAGAGTAAAGTGGAATATGTCACTCATTTACCATACAAGACAGAAAGGCTTAAGCAAAATACATAAAACACGGCCGCAATGGGACCGGTCATTTTTCATTATATGGATATTTAAAAACGTTTTGAACACTCTAGAAGTGACATTGTTTGCCCATTCATCATGAAACTTTCTTAGAACATCTTTTCTTACGATATGTCGTTTGAGTTCGAAAATGGTTCTTTCCGTTGAAAAACATGGTCACCTGGGGCGGGTCAGTTGTTCATATATGGCTATTGTGAAACCTTTTTAAAGCTCTAAAAGTCACTTTTTTTTTAATTCTCATTAATCTTGTTCATTTCTTTTAAAAATATATTAGCCAAGTTTGAAAATGGTTATGGTCCGTTGAAAAACATGGCTCTCAGGGACGATAAGTGTTCCTTATACTTTTATAATGAAACCTTGTGAACACTCTAGAAGTGACGTGTTTTAAAAATTATGATGAAACTTGCTCGCAACATTTCTTCTATTGATGCAAGGGCCGAGTTGGACAATTGTTACGTTCCGTTAAAAAAAAGAGCTGCTGGGGTTGGGGATTCATTTTTTCTAACATGGCTATACTGAGACATTACAAGCTAGGAATAATAAACAATAACGTTCATTTTGATCTCAGGTAAAAACCTGAAGGCCTTTGGTCCTCTGGTTTGGCGAAATCTGTTTAAAAAAAACGTGACATTCTTCTACTGGAACTTGCACAAGCCCCCGTAACTGGTTCCAACTGATGATTGAATGCTAATTTCATTTCTTGTATGTAAAAATATAATGCACAAAACTAGATTATGTCTGCTTTGTTTATGATTGATACTGCTTGACATCTGGTAGGTCTTTGATTGATAAGTAATAAGTGAAGTTCTGGGGCTCTCGTTTAATAAGGACATGTTCGACATCACAGGCCCTGCGTTTTATGATGTAGTTTACCATAAATCGCATGTGTACTAACTCAGCTATGCCACCCTATCAAATTCGTTGATCTTTTACAGGACAAATAGACTCGTCCGGAATTCGGTTCTTTGTGACGTCAACGTTACGTGAAAATGACGCAGGGATAATGGAGCTGGGGTTAGAGTACACTAACAAAATGGCGATTCCTCCCCACGAAACGCTTTTCAAACTGACTGGGTACTGCTTAGAGGAATGCACAGCAGTAGTAAATATTAAATTAAGATGATAAAAGAAAAATAAATATATTCATAGTAAAAAAACACCCTAAGGTCTTCACGCGCCTAAATTGTAATAACTTTGAATAGTTTTCAATTATTTTTTAATTGATACAAAAATATCTTTTTCTTGCAAGTGATCCTGTTTATATAGTATGNACAACAAGCTCATCTCAACACAACAAGCTCACCTGAACACAACAAGCTCACCTGAACACAACAAGCTCACCTGAACACAAAAGACTCACCTGAACACAACAAGCTCACCTGAACACAACAAGCTCACCTGAACAGCATCTGCTTGAGAAGCCTGTTGGCGGTGGTCACTCTGGGGGTGCGGCCGGTGTTCAGCTTATGCAGCTCCAACTGGGAGGCGATCATCTGAGTGGTCATCTCGGTGTCAGCTGCTGTACCAGCACCACAGCAACTGAAGGGAAGGGGGACATCAAACTGGGCGCATATATGTGACCCGCTTTATAGGAAAACTGGGCTTAATGCATGTGCTTAAAAAGTCCACACAGGCACCACTAGGACAACACTTTCATCCTCTACCAGATTATCAATAAGATCAAACTTCCTTTCAACAAAAATATGCCATAAAAGCGCAAAGTGTCATCCCTGATTTGTCTTTATGGGCTGCACAGGCTAATCTGGGACGACTTTGTACGCACTTGCATAAAGCTCTGTTTTCCCATAGTGCGTCTTATATATCACAACAAAGCTTATAAGTAACCATGGATTTCAATTGGTTATGATAGCCAGTCAGTGGAACCCCTATTATTAGATTGTTGATTGCAAAAATATCTGTTTGATATTTTTGCTACTGCATTTTGTTCCTAAGCACCAACCTAGCTAAACCGTAGAGTTTTAACGGTAGTATATACTAATTAAAGAAATACAACCACTGTGCTTCTTCCGAAGCATGTGCAGGTGCTATCTATGTAGCTATACACTATATTACACTTACTACATGTTGTCGGCGAGGTAGTGGATCTTGCTGCAGTTCTTATCAGCTACAATGGTGTCCTCAGTGGCCCTCGTGTCGGCTCCCAGTACCACCCCATCCTGTAACACACCACGAGACAAACATGGGGAACCGGTACATGTTTGATAATATCTGAGCCTCAAACTAGGAAAACAGGTCCTTATGCTTGTACGTAAAGTGTTGTCTGAGAAAAGCATGTGCAGTCCGTTTTCCTAGAGCACAGTTCAAATTTTAATCCTATTATCAGGGTTTGCATTAACGGAAATTTTGGAGTATGTTTCTCCCATAATTTCAGTCATTAAAGTATCAAAACTTCCTCACACAAAAATGCTTAACACTTAGATAAAATTGTCAGTACTCTGCTCTGTTGTATAGTCAGCTGATACTTTCATATAAATAGTCCTCACATGTGTTTATATGAAAGTATCAGCTGACTCTAGAACAGAGCAGATCAGTGACAATCTTACACAATCAAATTACTGTACAACTAATATTATTTGATAAATACAAATATTATTCGGGTTTTGTGGGTCCACTGAACCAGCAAATCAAATGTTGGATGACAGTTAAATCCAAAGTCTTACATCAGACATCAAAAAAGCGAAATTAAATGAATTTACAGTATACTAAAAAGTATCACAAGCGTCATTAGTGGAAAGACAAAACATATGTTTGGGAAAAATAAGGAGTAAAACCTTGTATATGATGCCAGCAATAGTGGTTCCAGTTTTGTACGCAGTTGGTGTTTTATATCCCATCTTCTCAAGGAACTTGTTCCTAAAAAACAAACAAAATGTTGAACATTTTACAGTAAACTACAGCTAGTATTGATAATATTAGATCACACCATCAAATTCCGTTGAGACACAGATGACGAGATAAATAGCCTATGCATAGAAGTTCTGTAATGGGTAGCCCAAATATCATCAGATTATCATTTCACAAATGATTTCAATTTGGCTGATAACGGCCATCTTGTGTTACAAAACCGTTATAAAGAGGTGTGTTTTGACAGTATTTTGTGAAAACTACCGTATTTTACCATGTATACCGCGCACCCATGTTTAATGCGCACCCAATGTTTTAAAGCCAGAATATAAGACCAAAAAAAATGGCAAAAAGACTGAAAATGGCCGCCATTTTTACTATTGCACAATCACTAATCCGGGTCATTAAAAAGTTTAATTTTGTATTCAACAATAGGAAGCATCATTATGTCCGGAGCATGAGTTGCATAAAGCACTATATTTTTCTGACATTTTTGTAATTTTCCAACAACAAATTAACAGTCCTCGTGCATTTCATGTAAAAACATGGGAAAATAAGAAATCATGTACATCATGTAATTCTTCCTCGGGGAAAGCATGGGCTTTAAATTTGAAGATGAATAAAATCTCATAGTGCTTTGTTTTAAAGTGGAAACTTTTTATGTAAATTACGCTGCATCTTAAAGGCTACAGTCGTTGAAATGTCAGTATTGACGTAAAATTGCTAATCTATTATAATGGTCAAGTATTTTACTCAAACATTTTAATTTTGTAAAAACTGTTGCAACCCGTTCATTTCTGCCGCTACCGACTTTTTTTTTGTTCTGACAACAGCCCCTTCACTCTATAAGATTATAGGGTGTAGTTTTCTGAATAAAAAAATGGCGGCTAATGTGCTCATTTAAGTTATGGAAATGATTTTTTCGCAATTTTTCAATCAGGATTGATTGGTACCAATGTATAACCCACAGCAACTTTTTAATGGGAAACTTTCAGGTAAAAAACTGCGAGGTATTCATGGTAAACTACAGTATGCTATTCAGATCTCCAAATAATCCATCTATCCAATTATTCTGCCAATTTTGTAAGTTCTGGGTTAAAAAGTACTCTTTTGGGAGTTTGTTTGGTGACTAGCAAATTCCAGTAGACTATGCTATAAGGGTTTGGAAATGACTTTATGTCACGCAATGTCTGGAATTCATTAAAAGCGACATTTAAGGTATTGTAGCCAAGACTACTCAGATGGTAGTGAGTCGTTGAATAAGTGTTCCATCTTTCCTTTTAAATCTACTGCTCATTGTAACAACGTTTCTCTATGACAAAAATAGAACAGAAATCAATGTATGCAAGTAAACAATATTACAAATGAAAAGAACACAAGCAGAGTATAAACACATAATGACCATTGTAACGACGCTGAAATTAAATTCAATAACAATTGTCGGGGTGGGGTATCAGCAAATTTCATATGAGTTTTGACAGTTAAAATAAAAGTCATTCAACGAATAGATGTAATTCCAATATTTAAATGAATTCTACTGATGTAATTACAACTTTGGAATGTATAAACAGTATATAAATCAACCTCTGACAATTTTCAAAAGAAAAACCCGGCATCGATGCTTCTACGGCGGCCATTTTTGCACAATAATGGTCTGTGTTCCGGTCTCAACATTGAAATCTAAAAAAAGCTGGGATCCTTTTAGTACGCCACAATATTTGTTTGTTAAAATCGCAATTATTTGAAGGTTAAACCTCACTGATTCTTGATTTTACGTTTATGTGTTAAACCGTGTATTTATATCTTTATAGAAATTCCAATCAAATATTGTTATTTTGCAATTTTCGCTAACACTTTGGATATGCATCGAATATTCATTTTTTATAGATCTTGATAAGGTCTACAAAGGTATGTGAGCTAACTGTATCATTCACAAATAATTCATAACTAGAGCACGGACTCTAGATTACACACTCAATATACACTCCGTGACTAGAGCTTGCGCGGCAGAGGCCGACGCGTATCCCCACGCCGCATAGATGTTATATTAAAAGGCACTTTTGGGTGGGCAAGGCCTATGTTGGTGGGGCCCCGGGGTGGGTAATGTGGCACGGATGGTCGAGATAGACCGTGTTGTCATAAGAGATGTTCAGTATTAATTTGAAGTCAATTGGTGAATAAATGAAGAAGTTATGTTAAAACAAAATTTTGGATGTGGGCGGGGCGCCCCAGGGTTGGTAATGGGGCCATGCATAGTTGAGATTGACCGTATTGTCATTAGAGAAGCTAGCTCAGCATGAATTAGAAGTGAATCGGTGTAGAAATGAAGAAGTTAATGTAAAATAACCTAAAAAAATGAATGAAAATCTCTTACCCGGCCCCACCCCAACCCCATTCTCAACTATCTCTTTCTACACTATTAGCATTAGAACCTTGAAAGTTACACACATGGTAGCTATGAGCATATGTGCGACGGTGCACTTTTTAGAATTTTGATCTGGCCCATGGATCAAAAGTTATTATTATGTGCGTCGCATGTTGTTAGTAAAATGAGTTTTTTACCCATTTGACCCATTTATTTACCCATAAGTTTTGACCCAGGGGTCAGATCGAAATTCCGTCACCGTCGCACATATGCTCATACCTACCATGTGTGTAAGTTTCAAGGTTCTAGTGCTAAAAGTGTAGGAGGAGATAGTGGCCAGGACAGACGGACAGAAACGGAGATCAATACAATATCCCCACGCTTTTAAAAGCGTTGGGATAAAGATGTTTCGTTTTATCATTACATGCGTTTTACGGTGACCCATGGTGCTTTGCATCGTTGTCTTTCAAGGCTTGACGTATAACTATTCTCTGCCAAGCGTGCCGAAAAGAATTAACTGGTTCCGAGCACTTCTCTAGGTTGAAACTAAAACCAGGGACCTTTGTATAGGTCCCTGCTAAAACTAACCGAAGCCCTTCTAACCATGTGATGCTGAGATACATTCAAATCATTATAGTTACTATTAAGATTCGTGTAATTATTTATTTTTATTTTTAAGTTTTTACACTGTTGACTATAAAGGATATATAATGGCACACAAGTTTGAACGTCTGTGCTGCTTTATATTTAATAAAACAAAGCCTACAAAAACATATTTTTTTTTTCTGATCTGAAAGGATTTTTACCTTTGTCGGCAGAAAGCGGAGGTAACCGTTGCGCGGAGTTCGAAGCGGTACGAGCCAAAGATTTCTATTATTAACACATATACATGTAAAGATCCGTGTAAAAAGGCATAAACAAGTGTTGTTTCCAATACCCGTTCGAAACAAAATTTGTGTAATGCCTTAAAACCTTGTTTTTGCTATATTAACTTTAAATTTACTAAAATTAGGTAGAGAAAGAATGCTAGATAGAGATTTGGAAGATGTATGCATGTCATTGCGTATTCTACTTAAGGACGTACGCGGCAGTTTAATTCCACGCAAATTTGTTTTTACTGTAACATCGTTTGCGCCAACCTCCGCGCAGTGATTTGACGGGAACCAGCAAAGCTTGATCAAAATGTTGTATATGAGAGCAAGGAACGACAACTCTGCATGGAGATTGCGTTTGCGCAATTAGTGTATGCGTTTTCGGCAATCGGGAACCCTCGGACAATTCCGCCATAACGGCGACGGTGTGGTGTAGNGCATGGTTGAGATAGACCGTATTGTCATAAGAGATGTTCAGTATTAATTTCCAGTCAATTGGTGAATAAATGAAGAAGTTATGTTAAATCAAAATTTTGGGTGGGCGCGGTCTATGTGGGCGTGGCGCCCCAGGGTTGGTCATGGGACCATGCGAAGTTGAGATTGACCGTATTGTCATTTATGAGATGTTCATTATGAATTTGAATTAAATCGATGTAGAAATGAAGAAGTTAATGTAAAATAACCTTAAGAAATGAGTGAAAATCTCTGACCCGGCCACACCCCAACCCGAATTCTCCACTATCTCCTCTTACACTATTAGCACTAGAACCTTGACACTTACACACATGGTAGCTATGTGCATATGAGCGACGGTGCACTATTCGGAATTTTGATCTGACCCCTGAGTCAAAAGTTATCATGTGCGTCGCATGTTGTTAGTAAACTGAGTTTTTTTCCCCATTTTACCCATTTATTAACCCATAACTTTTGACCCAGGGGTCAGATCAAAATTCCGTCACCGACACCGTCGCACATATGCTCATAGC
The DNA here is from genome assembly GCA_007657795.1 of Dreissena rostriformis. NCBI lineage: Eukaryota > Metazoa > Mollusca > Bivalvia > Myida > Dreissenidae > Dreissena > Dreissena rostriformis. Next base: position 16,366 of record VMBQ01007188.1, on the reverse strand, counting down.
TACCATGCGTGTAAGTTTCAAGGTTCTAGTGCATATAGTGTAGGAGGAAAGAGTGGCCAGGACAGACGGACAGAAAGCGGCGATCAATACAATATTCCCACGCTTTAAAGCGTGGGGGATAATGGACGTTTGTATCTGATATATACATGTATATCTGTTTTCTGTGTGATAACGCGCTCAATCACAAATACAAAGGGAAACAAGTTATAGGTGGAATTTTATAGAACTGATTCTGTGTTAACATTCAAATAAGTATTATAGGATAATGAGGTACAATTATGTCTTAACATATATTTCACAACTTGGCATCAAATAAAATGTTTTAATTACTTCACTATGATTATATATACAAATCGAGAGAATAGGCATTCACGCTGTCCTGTTATTGTTAGCCTTATTGATGCGTAGTTCGGTGTAATAATGACGCACACAACTTGAAGAACTATTCATTAAAAATAATTCTACTAGATTACACAACGCTTTAAAGTCCAAAATATAGTTTAACTAAACACAGATACGCACGATACTCCCACGCATGTCAACGTTAATTGAGCCCATATCGTGTTAATTGCATGTGTTTATTTGTACCTGGTTATTGTCTAATGCCATTCAACATAAAAAAAACACAATTGAATACTCAGAGCAAGTCACGTAATGCAATGAAAACAACATTAGCTATAAGGGATTGTGGGCATGGGCAACTTCATTGTATTTGTGTAAAATAAACATGACTTAATGTTTGATGTGTTGTCTTGAAAAAAGCTATTGGCTAGGTAAGAGATAGTGGTCATCTTAATAACAAACTTGTTATTGGTGTATTAGTTGACATCACGTGCGTTTTCCAGATGGGACCTTGACCCCACAAACCNGCTATTGGCTAGGTAAGAGATAGTGGTCATCTTAATAACATACTTGTTATTGGTGTATTAGTTGACATCACGTGCGTTTTCCAGATGGGACCTTGACCCCACAAACCCGAGGACCGGCGACAGGGCCAACTATCGGTCTATCCGCTGGACTCCACTCACGTCTCTACTCCTGAAGATTCTTTACCGCACCGCCCCAATCTCCATGCAATGTAACCAGTCGAACGGATCCAGATTTCCGGTAAATTGATTTTTGTTAATTTGAGTTTATAAGAATTATAACGCAGATCGATATTGATACTTTGTTCACAAATGCGTTATTTAAATTTTAGAAGCCCAAAGGTCATGAATGACGCAATCCAGTCACGTAATGTCCGCAGACAAACGCATCAAGTTTGACGATTTGTTTTGCATTCAGTTAAGAAATAAATATAAAAGCTGTATTTGATTTTTTTAAAAAGTACGGCTATTATTCTTATCCCATACATTGATTTGAAATGTATAATTAAATGCATGGATATATTGAAATTTGAAAATACAAATACAAATAATACAAATACAAGTACACTTATGTTGACCTTTAACCGAAAGTGAAAGGCCACAAAAGTAGTCCGCTATGAACATGAAGGAGCAGTGTTCAGGCTGGTAGGAATGTAAAGCACACGTTTACATGACACGTGAGCTTCATTCTATAATATCATTCAGCTGTAGGATAAAATATTAATTTCTTATCTAGAGAATCGTCAAAAAAACATGGCTTTGAGATCAAATATTAAAACGAACATACCGGTACCAAGTTACTTAATTAATGCACTCTTCGTCTGTGTAATGATGGTTCCCCGAAGGTTACTTTGAATTCTTGCGAATTGTTGCCGAGATCAGAAAAGACGGAAAAAGTGGCGAAATATTATATCTACATCGACGATTTTCGGACGGGCCAAACGCTTACCCTGTTAATGTACATTAGGTTTGAAGAGGGCTACATAGTCCAGCACTTGAATTTAAAACACGTATGTTTCCTGTATATATGGACATGGCAAAAATCTCATCCGCTGTCCCTGTTATTCGTTATGATAATCTCTAACAATTATTCCACTTATTTTTAAATTTAGCTTTAAAAAACACACTTATTTTAAATATTTAAGTATTCGCATTTTACGTGCAACTCCGCGTCTGTCTTATTTACATATTATATATGAGGTACCTATAGAATATATTTGTTCTTGGTCGTTTTTGTTTCAGGGCAGAGATTGGGAGCATTCGAGGAAGACCCTCGTCACTCTGCCTCTAGAGCCACCGGCTCGGAGCTGTGGCGCAAGGGAATTGTTATCAAAATCGTAAAAACAACAGCAACTCTTTTGGAAACGGACACTTGTTTGCATGTGAATAGTAACAATAAACATATTTCTTCCTTTAAATATGAGTTTCATCTTTTGCGCTATAATCACAGACACCTTGGACACAGTTTAATGTAAACGGTCATCTTAAACACAAAGCTAAGCTTTTGGCAAAGCCAAGCATTTATTTAAATCTCGAGCTCAGTCTCTCAACCCGAACTACTGACCAATAAGAAGCCTTGTTACATTTTAAGTTAGACATTATAATACCGACTAAGTGAATGTTTGAACTACCGAATGTGTGTAGTTTTGATTACGACTAGAAATGCCTCCTTATTCATGCAATTCCAGTAATGAAATTAACAATATTTACTATGTTAATCTCAAAGTTGAACTTAATTATGATCGAAATTGAAAAGTTTTGTACTCTCTATTTAAGAGTAATACTAAGAAGAGTTTAATATTAAGTTTTAGAAACAAAAGATGAGTAGAGGGGCCTATCAACACTAGATTTATTCCCTGAAACAGCAATTAAATGAGGCATATGAATAAGTGCAATGTTGTATTGCAATCAGATGTTTTATCTGATTACAATCATAAAAATAACAGAGTTAAAATGAAAAACATCGTCAAACTAACGATACAACAATTATAAACAATTAATATTTCAATGCAAATCTGACATGGATAAGTGATAGATCGTAACATAAATTATCCTGACGTAGTTGTCTCTTGAGACAGTTAAACTATTTTATGTAACAGGCCCCTAGTTATGGAACGACCTATTTACACATGTTTTACTTATTTAACATTAACAGTCGGTTAATTTACAAAGTGAGAAGCTATACAAGTACACGTAGTTAAATCTATACTGGTTAATCGGACAATTGTGTTAAAGAACACTGCAGCTTGTTTTACATGTAAACAAGAAACATAGAAACGCCATGAAACCTGGTTTTAAACTTGAAGATATTTATTTACATAGTTGTGCAATCTCAATGTAGGTATGCATGTAAGCTTCCTTCCCACAAATTTGAGCAAAAACCATTTTCTATATTTAGGTGCAATGACTTTGACCTTTACCTTAACCCGACTGATCCAAAAAGAACACCAATGTTAGCTCTGCAATAAAGCAACGTACACACACATATTAAATGCAATACGTCCATCCAAATTTAAATTATTTACCGGAAACTATTTTTCTATTTTAGTACGTGTGACCTTGACTTTGCTATGACTGGCCAAGTATGAAATCCGATCCGAAGCTAGGACTGCGTGTAATCTACCTAACGGTATATACACTATTTAAGTCCAATACCTCCAAAATAAGTTTTTTTGATAATATAACATTGATCTATTTTAATAACAGTTACCTTGACCTTGAACTAACACGCAACAACAAATACAATCCCAAGTAAGGTCTCTATGAACGCTTGCTATATCCGACATTTCATCAAGATTGGTCACTTCACACAAAAGCTATTGCCCGGAAACAATTAATTTACTTTTTTTTGTATGTTACAGTGAACTAAACCCGACTGGGCCCAAATGTAGTCTCAAGCTTGGTCGTTTAGTAAGCTACTTGCATTTCCATCCAAACTTAAGTTATTGAGCTTAAACTGTCTTAATATTTTTTAGTAACAGTGACATTGACCTTGACCCAAAACGCACCAAATACAATCCTATTATGTCGNAAGTCGGTAATGAATGTTTTCTGCTTTTAATCAAATAAAAACACATTTTTTCGAAGAATACCTTTAACATAAACATTACATTAGTACAGTTATCACATGGTACATGTAAATGTATATGGTTTGCTGTTTTCTTTTATGATTTTGTACACATTGCATACAATGTATATTTCGGCAATATGCCTACTCTTGGTAAACCGGAACTCTCTAAAAACCGGACGATCAGGCCGGTCCCCAGACCGTCCGGTATTGGCAGAGTATACTGTATTAGCAAATGTTTTAAGTAAAATGTTTATGCAATCAATAACATTATACAATTTAATCAACTACAAGTTTGCACCAAAGAAATTTCATACAAACAATTCATGTGCTAAAGTGCAAACATTTTATATCATTCCTACACAAGGTCATACAAATGCATGGAACCAGTAACAACAGAAATTCAATACCAACAAACGTCATAACAAAAAGACAACGTAGAATAAAGAATCAACTAAATTTAAAAGATCACTGCTTATGGGCGCGGCAAACAATTAGATAAATGAGATAATTGTCTTTTCGCACCCAGTTAACACAATGCGTGGAATCACGTGGTCAGATTTGAGAAAAAATGGCCGCCGATGCCTCGATGCGATCGAGAAATCGAGTCTTCAAACAGGTTCATCTTCCTTATTACTTACTTGTTTGTTTTTAATCGGATGACGCATATCAAAGGGCCAGCCGTTTTATCTGCCCAATATGTCGAGAACCACCTCGCATTGGCATGTTCTGGTACATGTAGCGATACATATCTAATGTAAAGGCACTGTAAATGTTAGTTTCGTAAACGAAATTGGCTATCTGGATCATCAACATTTTATTTTCAATAGGAATTTTATTGCTAGCCTGTTTCGGTGTAGCTGCTTTTTAATATGGCTTGCGAGTATTTGAAACATGAACAACTGGTACTTAACAGTGCTAATAAGTGTGAAAACAGTGATATTATTGTAAGTCCGTGTTCAATTACAATTGACGGTTCAGGAAATCGCGAAATATTCCATGACTTATCTCCACACTCAGGCCAAACTTAAGTTATTGAGCTTAAACTGTCTTAATATTTTTTAAGTAACAGTGACATTGACCTTGACCCAAAACGCACTAAATACAATCCAATTATGTCGCCATGCAAGCTTGTAATATCCCAACTTGTATTAAGTTTTATTTAACTAAAGTTATCTACCGGAAATCAACTGTTTGACCCCCCATGCACGCATGCCATAATATATTCTTATAACCAGGATGTTCAACTTCGTTTAAGGCCTAGTTAAAAATATCATAATTATTAGCAAATGTTTTGAGTAAAATGTTTATGCAATCAATAACATTATACAATTTAATCAACTACAAGTATACTACAAACAAATTTCATATAAACAATTCATGTGCTAAAGTGCAAATTTTGTTTCGGTGTAGCTGCTTTTTGATATGGCTTGCGAGTATTTGAAACATGAACAACTGGTACTTAACAGTGCTAATTAGTGTGAAAACAGTGATATTATTGTTAGTCCGTGTTCAATTACAATTGACGGTTCAGGAAATCGCGAAATATTCCATGACTTATCTCCACACACAGACCAACCAGAGGAAAACGGTTGATACTCGCTAAAACCGCTTCCGGCTGGCCCTATGATAGACGTCATCCGATTAAAAACAAGTAGGTAACAAGGAAGATGAACCTGTTTGAAAACTCGATTTCTCGATCGAATCGAGGCATCGGCGGCCATTTTTCCTCAAATCTGAACACGTGATTCCCCGCATTTTAACATTACATCAATGAACCACCAGAACACAGTGAAAACAGAAAATGATCAGATGAGCTCATTTTTCTTACAAGCAACTCAGGTTACATTAAATAACCAATATACTTAAAGATAAAATATGTAACATATTAATACACATTGACAACAGAACATACACCATACAATATGTAATAGTGTATGGTAAATATCAATACAATTATGACATGTCGTTCAGAACATAAGGCGATGTATGGGAGGTGGATAATCACGCATCAAGAATAGTCATCATCATCATCTTCAGCATCAGCCGTTGATGGCCCTGCTAGTCCTCCAACTGCAGTCCCAGGTTGTTGTTGCTGCATCACCTGAAGCAGATATAGAGTATACTATGTTGTGTCATTGTTTACTTGAATTTATCCGACGAGTTAAAGAAAGGTTTACACGACGAGGCTTGTGCGTCCTTAACCTGAATGATGCAATCAAGTGATTTTGTCAGCAGGCAAGCGCGGGCAATTTCGAGATTTGTTTTGGATTCAGTTAAAAGAATAAAACAAAGTGCTGAATCAGTTTGATAACTTACGGCTTTTATTCTTATACGGTATTCATTTGAAATGTAAACATGCAATTCATGTATATATCCAAATTTAAGAACAAATAAACGAGAATTGAAAGGACAAAAATAGAAGTCCGCTCTGTACATGAATTAACAGTGTAAATGGTACTAGGCATGTAAAGCACAAGTTTACATGAACCTACAGTTTGCTTCTATAAAATCATTTAGCTATAGGATAAAAGTCGCTTTGTAACAAGTACTACATGTATAGATTCATTTATTTTCCTTGATATAAATTTTTGTGATTTCTTAAAACGTGGCATTTTTGTTTGATCTTTAATTCGCGGAGTCTTTTGATAATTTCTATTGATCATTTATGTATTTTCATTGACATGAAATTGCGTTGATACATAAAATCTGACATTTTTGTTTGATCTTATATTCGCAGATTTTTCATAATGTCTATTGTACATTCATGTGTTTTCGTTGACATGAAATTTCGTGGATACATTAGATCTGGCATTTTCGTTTGATCTAAAATTCGTGGATTTTTAATCAGTTTTGAAGACTTTGGCCTCAAAATGAATAATATTGGTTTCACAGTACAGTTGTATATAGAGTGGAAACTTAAGATGGACATATGTACTTACTTTGAATTTCCTATATTCTCAAAGCTGTATAATTACAAAATAATATGATGAAAGAGAAGTCCAGCAAGTTTGGTAAAAAGAGTGCCATAATAAAGATTTATTTTCTGATAGGTGTACTTGAAAAAAAAATATTATTCGTCAGACTTCAATTGTCCTGGATTTTCGTGGGTCCCTCAACCATGTAATCGAATGTTCAACACACATTTGCATTCGAAGCTGTTTATCAGACATTATAACAAAAACATGAATTAAAGATCTACAAAACATGCCCGATTGAACTAATCAGCGAATTATTATGTCAACGCCATACAATAAATCCACGTAATTACATTCATTGATAAAGCCTGTATTTTTTTTTAAGATTTGACGCAAGTATATACTACATATTTTGTTAAGATTGTATACAGGTATATAATTCATATTTTGCTAAGATTTTCTTAAGGTATATAATACTTATTTTGTTAAAATTGTATACAGGTATATAATACATATTTTGTTAAAGGCCCATATAAGGTGACAAATCCAATTATTATGCATATAAACTGGTCTAATTTTTACCGGATTTCAGTTACTCTTGCGTAAAAAATGATAATAACACAGCTTAGGTGAAACGTTGTCAAGAATTATGGAAGATAACCCCGTTTCATAATTTGAAGAAATGTTTACAACTTTGCAATTAACGTGGTGTGAAGCCTCAAAGCGGTGACGTATGCTTAAAATAGCCGAAAGAAAATTCAATTTTAATTCTATTTTAAACAACATTTACCAGAAGAAAGTAACTTATTAGATCACTACACACGTTTTAACCATTTAGAAGAGACCTACTTTGTGAGTGATACCGGAAAACGTTGAAAATCAACGATATATTTTTGGTGACCTGAGTCACTTTCACTTTCCCGAGTAAACAGCTATGTAAATAAACTGATTGTTTGTAAACACAAATGACTTTGAGGACACTGTATTTTGAGCTCAAAACAAGTTGTATTGCTCATTNTTATAAAGGTATATACTACTTTTTTTAATACTGTACACAGTTATAATACATGTTTTGTTAAGATTTAATACATGTATATAATACATATTTTGTTAAGATTTTATACAGAAATACAATAATTACTTTATTAAGACTGTTTAAAGGCATATTATACAAGATCTGACCTGTTGTAACTGCTGCCATTCCTCCTGTTCTTTCTGGGCCTGCTCTTGTCGAGCCTAGAAAAGAAAAACCAAGAACAATTCAAACATGTGTACACAAACTCAGAATGCTATTATTAATGCAAATATAAGAACCAGTCAATTATGGGTGGAATTATTCAAAATGCTTTATGCAAATATAAGAACCAGTAAATTATGGGTGGAAGTAAAAATAATGCAATTTATAGTGCAAATACAATAACCAGACAGTTATGGGTTATAAGTATTCATAATGCTATTATTTATGCAAACATATGAAATAAAAAAATCCTTCCTTTCTTCAGCTGTGAACATTTAAGTAAATTATGAAAAGCAGTTAGAAAGGAGTAAATGACAGAACATTTTGGGAATTATTTAATATTTATTCTAAAGAGGAAACAACAGTGATATTCTTCCGAAACAGGTCAAGTCAAAAATTCTTTCTTTCACAATCACCTTCACATTGAGGTCATTCAGCTGTTAAAATTTGAGCAATATCCATCCACCAGTTACAAATGAGTTAACAACATTTTGGAACTATACTAATTGCAGAAAAGTGCCATGCATAAGGCCTCCCCAAAAAATTTAAAAATAGTTGACATTTGTCATAAATGTCTCCAGTAACAATAGTTGACATTTGACCTAAGTGTTTCCTTAAAAAAGNCCCCTCCAGCACCAACCTGTGCAAACAGCTCTTGCTGTTGCCGTAACAGCTCCTCCTCCGGGATGCCAAGGTTTTCCAGCCGTGTGCTTCCACGGCGACGTTTGGCTGCCACTGCCTTTGCCTCCCGCAGTACCTCCGTTGCATCCTCCTTGTAGGCTCCAAACCCGAGGCTGTCAAGAGCTGAAATAACAGGAATGGATTTGAGTCTCGCTTTGGGAACACGGGCTCAATGCATTTATGTAAAGTGTCGGCCCAGATTAGCCTCTGCAGGCCGGACATGCTCATTTATTTATTTTTTTGGGGGGAGGGGGGGCGACACTATGCTTTTATTGTATTTTTCCCTTAAAAAAAGTCTCTTCTTAGTAAAAATCCAAACTTTAGGCGGACTGCACTGGCTTATCTAGGACTACACTTTATGCTTATGCATTTAACCCGGTTTTCCCATGTGCAGCTAATTTTCTTAACATATACCTAGCAGTTCTTAGGTTTATCATTTTCTTACAATGTATTTCATAATGATATGCTCCAGTGTTTATCTCCAGTAAAAATCTCCAGTAAAACACAAGTGAGCGTGCAGTTGTTTTTTTCATCATTTTGGGAATGGGGCCTGTGCCCTTTGGATTGGGAAAAATCACATCATTTTGACCAAAATTGAGAAATAGGTGTGGTTGTTTTACGGCTCAATTTCGATGGTTGGATAGGGAGATGTACTGAATGTTGTGATTAATAAAAAAACTACAGTTTTCTGATATCATATGGTAAATATGGCTAAAGTCACTTTTATAGACAGGTGAAGCTCTGATTAGATGCAGACCTGCGAGCACATGTTCAGGTGAGATGGTCTTCTTCATCTGTTTGTTACAGATGTCATTGGCCTCTGTGGACACCAGGTGGATGAACTCGGTACAGCAGTTGAGAATCAGCTCTCTTGCATCATTGGCAACACGCACATTCGGTATCACCTGTTATAATGATAGGCATATTGGGTATCACATACAATAACAACACACACATTGTAAATCACCTGTTGTTATAGCACACAAATATTTTTTAAATACTATCCACTCAAAACAAAAATATTTGGTGATTTAGCAGAGTTTTGTTGATGACAAGAGTCAAGTTGGAGGAGAATAGGTAAGGACACTGCGCTGAATCCATTTTAAACATGTGCCTTTTTATTAACACTTAGCTTGATATTTTTAATAATCAAGTGCTAGGCCTTAATGTTAACTTCCTTGTTTGGAAGGATGCTTTCAATCATCCAGTGCTTTGATTGTATGTGTACCTACTTAACAGGCAGAACATTATCGATAATCATAATTGAGCACTAAGCCCAAATCAAAAACTTTCTTGATTGGCAGGACACTGTTGATAATTGAGTGCCAACAATTGAGGGCTTTAAAAAAGACGTTTTTAATCTTAGACTCTCCAATTTTCAATTATCTGGTTGTTGTCTCTTCATTGATACAAAAATAATACACACACAAAAAACAATCACACAATCAGAGTTGTGAGACTTTGGGTCAGTTTTAAGTTGATGGGTCTAGGAAAAGCCATGTGTAGTGCTGAATGCTTACCTCTTTGATCATCTTGTTGAGAGAGGCTCTTGGTATACTGAGTTCATCGTCATCTCTATTATCTCCCATGTCTGTAACACAGTGAGCTCTCTCTCACATTAGACACAGGGTGCTAGTCGGTCAATGGTATAGTGATGAAGCTGAAATGCTAAAAACCATGTACTGGATTAGGACAGAATTTAGAGCAAAATAGAACAATGCCATTCCTTTTGTACAATCATTCTGCCCATCTGGTTAAAAAAGAGGGTTAAAATATTATGACAGGGCTTTTTCTTACCATTTTGGATTATAACTATACCTGCTAAATTGGAAATTTTAGCGTAAATTTTCTTTAAATTGGGAAAAAGTATTATTGCTTGATTTATAACTCTTGAATAATTGATGATAAAACTTACTTAAAACATAAAATACTTAACATAACTTTTTCAGTTAAATGGATATTGCAACAGTTGAACCTCAAACTAATTTCTTCTTTTCTCAACAGCTCAATTTCCAAACATCGTCAAACAACCAATTTGGAATCTTGAGACTGGATTTGGGAAAAAAGGATACTTTTTGCAATTGGGAGTATGACTGAATAACAGCTTTATGATCAGCCAAAAAAAGACTTGAATGAAATAAAATACAAATAAGTTAATATTATATATAGAAAAAGAAAAATAATGTGATTGTGCTTAAAATGAAAAAACCAGTTTAAAACTCACAAATTCCTCATGTTCAGTAAATAATAAGATGACAATAAACTTGCCTTGCTTTCCACCCTTCCCTTTTTAAGCAGCACCCTGTAGTGTAAATATACCAATTTTTTTTTTGGCCCTTATGGAACAAGTCTGGTACCCTTGAAATAAAGAAAGTTCACCTATTTAAACCACGATATTGAGAAACAATTAGGTAGCGAAAGCACTTTATAATGAATTTATGTTACTGTTTAATTTGTTTTTCCTAAAGTTATGAAGACATGTGTTAGACCTGCAAATTTCTCTGGGAACAGATTCCCCTTTTTCATCCAGTCAGCTTTGCACTTGAAAGGAACGCCAAAGTAGCATATATTTTAAAAGGACCATTATATCTATCTATCAATACTGTCTAACTCCCCATTCTGACGGTAATGTAACAACTTGCCCCCTTAACGACTCGCCCCATAACGACTTGCCCCGTTTTTTATAACGACTCGCCCCACATGTATAACGACTCGCCCCACAGATATAACGACTCGCCCTATCAAAATAAAATGTTATATTATATATGGTAATATAAATGAAATCAATTCAGAATATTAATTTAAGGTTCGGCATAGTTTGATAACCATCGTTCAGCGGTTTTATGCCTGATACCTGACCTTATATACGTTTATTCCAGGCATATTCTGAATGAACAAAATTGTGTCAAACTGACAGACGTCGGAGAAGTGATCTCTATATGTCGCAGTTTGTACTTTGTAGCAGATGACACAACATTAGAGATCATGTAACGTCAATACTGATTAAACATATACTAAATGTCAAATTAAGATGCTAGAAAAAGTAATGATGGTGTGAGTCAAATTTCATCAAACTTCTAATTTGCCAAATCTTAAGATATTGTTTCAATACCCCACCAGTTTTTACCGACTTAAAACACAATAAAATCGAAGTAAAGCATAAACATGACCGAAATTAAATAAAAAATCCTACAATAAAAGTAATGATGGGGCGAGTCGTTATCTATGTGGGGCGAGTCGTTATACATGTGGGGCGAGTCGTTATAAAAAATGGGGCGAGTCGTTATGGGGCGAGTTGTTAAGGGGGCGAGTCGTTAGTAATTCATTCTGACTAAGTTCTTCTTGAATGCTCTGAGGTTTTATGAGTACAATCGTACACAGCGACCCGGAGGGTCAATATAGCTGGAAGTTGGGTTATTGCAACTACATTCTGACTAATTTGAGCACAATTATTAGGAGGTTTCTAGTTCATTATTCATTAACGTGTTCTCGGTTTGAATTTGTTTTACTATTTTTCTATTAAATTTTTATGAGATCTTTCATAGCAGCTTTGATTTGTATTATGGCTATGGCTGTCTTAATAATACAGTTAAAAACGTGTAATCAACAAACATTACCCGAATCTTGCTCTTTAACAAATTTACAAATAAGGGAAGTAACTCTACGCGCAGTTATATTTAGGTTACACATAATCTTTAGCGGGCTCAAAAACTGAAAAACGACCGAATGGCGATTACTATTGGAGCTTTAAAAAACTCGGACTATGAAAAAGTTTAATCTCGAACAAGGCTGTGCTTTTCAATTAATCTGTTTGTAAATGTCGATTGAAATGCAAGGATAAAAAATAACGGACTAGAAATTCAACTTGTTACGATTTCACCATGCTTGAATCTTGATAAAAAAAATACACAAATATTTAAACCGTGACAACCGAGACAATCTCATCAGCTTCTGCTGTCTCCGTTTTAATTATGTATTATTTAGTATTTTATTCTGATTGCCTNACACTTGTTGTTTAGTCGGTTAAAAAGCTTTGCAGCTTATGTTACTCGTTATATGTCTTGCCGACTCAAAATAAAATTTATTCATTTATTTATCACGGAAGACTTGCAATGCCGAATCAAAACGAAAGATTTTTCAATAGGCAAGGTAAATCAAATAGCGAGGGTTATTTCAGCCATGGCTGATCCACAAGACTATAGTACAAATCATTCAGCCTTAAAAAAATAAGCGCGCAACAAAGACGTTGGGTGCTAAGCTTAAAAAAAAATACCTCATCGACAGAAAAGGCGCATCTATCCGAACCAGCGGAAAACAGCCACTCGTGTCAATGCGTCGATCATTGCATGAACAGTTCAATTCACACGCAATAAAGATAACTAGACGAAATACTTTGATTGGAATATATATTGTGACTTTTCTTTCGCGGAAAGCTTCAAGACTCTTTTTCGTATTAATATGCCCGTTTGAAAAACGGGTCACGGGTCAAATTATTGCAACGCAAGAAGGCGGCTGGCAGACGGTCGCTGAAGACTTTGTCCAAAGGCAAACTTTGTCCACCATGGATGGATATTTTAAAAATACTTGGTAGAAGTGTTAAACATATTTTAGCGTAAAAACCCCGACCAACCCGAATATTCTTGCCGACCCAAAACTTTGTTTGGTTGAGTCTATTCCAGGTTGGAGTCTCGATCATTTTGCTACATCGATCATACTCGATAAATAAACTTTAAGATATAAACAAAGAGATGTTGCAAAGATATTTGGAATATTTCTGACATTCAACATCGTTATATATGAGCGAAATAACTCATGTATTTAAACAAATGTTAACAAAAAAGTTAAGCTTAACTGCCTACGATATATTTCGGGAAAATAACAAAGCTTTTCGCCTTATTGAAACGTCAGAGAGGGCTCATGAGTGGGCGCCTGAGATTTTGTCCGGAGCCAAATTTTGCGTTATCATTACCCGATGGAAATCAACGATGCGTTATGATGACGCTAAAAGAATCAATATTGCTACAGTTTACGCGGTAAGGATAATATACCCTTTGTTCTCATCAACTCCTTGCATTGAATACGTGCCCACGGATAAAATACCAATAGATTATCTTAAGTTAACGTTGAAGGCTTAGTTCTGGTCTTCCCATTCTGTGAACTGGCACATCATATGTTACCTTTATTTTTATCTCAGCTAAGTGATGAAGTGGACTGTTGTTGATATTGCAGCAGATGTGTATTGCTATCAACGGGAGTATGATACCCATATTGTTTTGTTTGTTTAGGGGGGGGGGGTGAAATAAAGATTCGATTTATGTTGGAACCGTGCGTCTTTTCTCCCGATCACAATTCCGCCGCAACTGACATTAACGCATGCATTAAAATTGATGCGTCGGTGACGAGTCGAACATCCGCCGCAAGGACAATGTGTGCATGGTGTTTTACTTGGACCTGCCGAGAGCCACTATGATTTGTGTAGACGATGTGTGACGTCTTTGTTGGCACCTTGCGACTTACCTGTGATGGTCGCACGTTGGGCATACATCTGAAACAGGCACATTATGACCACGTTTACAACGCGTCGATCATAACTTCTTGCGTTTTAAATTTATGTGTATTTACCGTAAATGGGAATATGTAAAAAATAAAAATCATGAAGAGTGATTTGGACAGCGTTGATTGTTCGGCGCCGGTGTTAGAAAGACGCGCCGATGGGTTAAAAGAAAACTCATTGACCAATTTTAATACGTATACATAAGTCGGGACCTGGTACGAAAGTCACATGCAGACTAAACTTAACACGATCCGTTATGCTCTTTATTTCCCCTGAAACTACATGGCGGAGGTAATTTCTTTTAGATATCTCTTCAGTCGGGACACTCTGACCGATATAAACAAACCGTGTGCCTGTTTTTTCTTGTGATTGAATGTCAACAAAGTCGCATTATTTAACATCAAAACGCATTTATTTCACATAAAATGCATATAATATATTTCGCTTAAAACGCAAGGGCAGTTGCGGCGAACGGATGTATACCTAGACGTAGTCCATATGAAGGGACTCTCAGAGCCTTTGATAATTTTTGCTATGGCGGCTCTCAGAAACCCTTTGGGTTATAAAGCTGAGAGTTCAATTATTGCAACTCATGTATACCCTGCGTCATTCGCGAGTCAGATGTGCGACAATCGTAGGAAAATGTCAAAATCACAGGATTTACGAACGTTGGCCTTGCGACCGCCCTGCGCACTATACACGCTTCATTCGGAGACCCACTTGAGTCGTTATAAAATCAACTCACGTGTGTCGACCGCACGTTGGAGTAACAGACCATTGCTTAATTAACACATTTTCATCAAACGCATGTCTTTGTCGTGCAATCTAAAAATCAGGTCTGGTCTGCGGTATACGGTAAATCAGTGGTTGAGACATTGACGTAATGTGTTTTTCATTACCGGTACACGTTGCAAAACGATTAAATCCAAGATACTCAAAATAGCTGTTTGTTTATATAAAAGGGTTTCATTTTGCAAGAAAATGTTGAATTATATTTTTTTTTAAGATTATTGTTTGTAAGCAATCTATCGAGCCCGTTACCAAGACTTTAGAGTGCCATTCATTTTGCAATTATAACAAGTGATGTGTTGGAATGAGAAACACTATGTCCCCTTTTTGAGCGATTTTGACCCATTTATTTGCCCTTGAAGGATGACCTTGACCTTTCACCACTCAAAATGTGCAGCTCCATGAGATACACAGGCATGCCAAATATCAAGTTTTTATCTTCAATATTGCAAAAGTTATGGCCACTGTTAAAGTGTATGCAAGCAAACCAACAAACAAACAGACACGGCAAAAACAAAATGTCCCCCAGTATAGACTGGGGGACATAAAACGTAACCTGCAAGTGTGACCTTCACCTTTAAGCTATGTTGGCAGGTTTTAAACAGCACACGCCATACCCACATAGTGAACTGTTTTGGTAAATACTTGTTAAATTACGAGTTGAATGATGTTGTTTCCGTCCACGCAAGCTGAATTTTGTTCACATTTGAGCTTTGACCTTGACCTTAGAGATAGAAAGACAGGAGTTCTGACCTGTGAGACATTGACATTTGAGCTAAGGAGAACATACTAGCTGTATTATGTCAAATCTTTGAGCTTTGTGACCTTGTCATTTGAGCTAGGGAAAACAGTCTTACATGCGAGTGTCTTCTCATGGTGAACATTTGTAGGAGGCATTTTAGATTGCACAATGAGTGATAAAAGTTCTTTCAGGATAAGCTCGCACTAATGAACACGCGCACATACACTCAAGTAATGTGACACATTTAATAAACCTTTCTGCAAGAGGCCTCAACAGACATGTCAAAAATTATTTTTTCGATAGAATAGAAAAAACTAGAGCTTTGTTACAGACGTGACGAATACCCCCACATGTCGCATTGACACAGAATATTTTGCATGTTGTCTTCACAAAAAAACAGCGGACACCATGCTCAATGTTTTAAACACACTAAGTGACCCCGTGACCGAGTTTTTGACCCGGCATGGCCCATGTTCGAACTTGACCTACACATCATCTAGCTACAACTTCTG
>VMBQ01007187.1:32325-46928 GCA_007657795.1 Dreissena rostriformis | reverse complement strand
TTTGCTAATGGTCACTCCACTCACCCCTCCACGGTTGTGCAACCCCCTTATTTGTTCTTTAATAAACAAGTTGGAAAACAAGAAATTTTACACATGTGCCAAAATAGAAAGGTGCTTGTAACCAATCAATCCAGGAGTGTCTATTTATAACTATTCAGGTGTAACCAAGTTATTAATAATACACAACTTAAAGAGCCAATAAAACCCTTAATAATTATTATAATATTATAATAACCCTCACCTCACACAATGCCAGGGCTGAGAGAGGGGTATCCTCTGCAGGTTTCAACACAACAGTACAGCCGGCTGCTATGGCCGCACACGCCTTGCGAGTTATCATCGCATTCGGGAAATTCCACTGAAATTCACCAACAAATTACGTCAATTAATAACATATGATAAAATTATGCCATGCAGGGCTTTACATGTTATCATCCCATTTGTGAATTCAAAAGCAATTAAAATATGCCAGGTATTAAAGTAATGTCCAGTTAAATGAACACAAGCATGTCATTGTTACAGATGATAACTTAAAGTTTACAAAGAGGATCATTCCACAATGCTAATCTTCACAATTATCTCTGCAAACTTCATTCATCTAATGCTGGTTTGATTGGGTTTGATTTAAGCATTTTCCATGTTTAAAATCTAATAATCCATATAAATAATAAAAAAATATATAGGAAGCCTTTTAATTTGTTCTTTAATAAACAAGTTGGAAAACAAGAAATTTTACACATGTGCCAAAATAGAAAGGTTTTTGTAACCAACCAATCCAGGAGTGTCTATTTATAACTATTCAGGTGTAACCAAGTTATGAACCAATGGAAGTTTGTGTACTTACAAAGCTCATTTCCAAAAAAAAGCTAAAAGCAATTATTGTTGACTATAATACATGTATGCAAAGAGGCACTTCATGTTCATGGCAAAGTTAAAGAATAATCAAAATCCTTATATTGTCAAAAACATTGTCTGCACATTCTTGTATTGTACACTATTAAAGGAAATTTACAGATTATAATAATAATTTACAATAAATATAAGAAAAGCATTATGAATTGATGAATTGGTGTTAGCAAACGACAAACCTAGTTTTTCAACCATAAATTGTTTTTTAAGGCGAGTAAGGATTTGCAATCACTAGTCCTTAAAGGAAGGATGCATTTGGGGAATTTTACAACCCTGCATTATAGGAAACAAATTCCATGATTAATAAATAATTTCCTGTGGTAATCATGCTTGAGAGATTTGATCATCAATATGAACTAAACAAATGTAGTATTAAAAGAAATATTTTAATATATTTTTTCTATTTAATTACAAAATCAACTTTAAGAATTTAGCATTGAGAAAGAAGATTTTTAGCTACAGCAATTCTTTTAAAAGGGGAGTCATTTACTGAACACATAACATAGTATCATCACAAATAGTCAATTACGGGTGTGATCATCCTGCACACTCCTATTGGCTGTTTCAATGTGAAGATCTTTTTCGTTGGGAAGGGACTGGGGACTATGCTGCCCTGCACCCGTCGGCATTCCTCCGCGAACCACCAACAAAATGATGCACCATACATTATTTCCCATTTCGACTTACCCTGGATTTGATAGAAGATTTACATGGTGGTGTATGACACTTTTCATTATGTGTCATACACAAATTGTTATAACTGTATGTACATAAATATTACTTTATCTTAAATATCAATAG
Organism: Dreissena rostriformis; assembly: GCA_007657795.1. NCBI lineage: Eukaryota > Metazoa > Mollusca > Bivalvia > Myida > Dreissenidae > Dreissena > Dreissena rostriformis. The sequence goes on along the minus strand of VMBQ01007187.1, from coordinate 45,218 downwards.
ATTTATTTCAACAAACATGTACATATTCCTAAAAATAAATTGGTTATTAAACCAAAATACACCATTTTTTTTAAAAGGGCAAATAGCAAAACAAAGTTAATAACAGACAATAAACATATTTCAAATGGCAAGACAAACACGCAAAAAAAAATCCCCCCCCCTCAAAAAAATAAATATTGAAAAAATAGTTTGGTATTTGGCGTCCCATAAACAGTGTTTTCAAAAAACACACACTTATTTGTTAACTGGAGAACAAGAGATGTGTTTGTGTGCCCTCTACTGCACCGCTTTGATTTGTTTTTTACCTTTTACCTTGAAGGATGACCTTGACCTTTCACCACTCAAAATGTGCAGCTCCATGAGATACACATGCAAGCCAAATATCAAGTTGCAATGATCAATATTGCAAAAGTTATGACAAAACTTTAACCTAGGTTAAAGTTTTGGCAAAGACACACAGAAAGACAGACACACACAATGACAGGCAGACAGGCCAAAATCAATATACCCCCTCTTTTATGAAGAAGGGGGCATAAAAATAAATATTATAATAACATAACAATTTGCATAAGAATTGTCTCCTTAATAAGTACAAACTCACATTTTCCAGAGTGAGGATACGGGCTAGCTCATCGATGTTCTCCAAAATCAGCCGGTATGCAACCTTGAGCTTTTCAAGGCGCTCCTGTCAAATTATAAGAGAGGTTCAGTTATGTTAGTGACAGCATGTGGTTATTGTGAGTAAGTGTTTAAAAAGTTGGACCTTGACATCTTTTTTTCTATATGACATACGAACAAAAATTATTATAAACTTGACGTTGACCTTGAGCCAGCCGGACTGTCTCATTCATTTCTTTACGTTGTCTATATGACCTAATAAGTGTAGCAAAGTTTCTTGAAAATCCTTCATTGGATATTGGAGATATGAACCAGACACTTAAATAAAGGTTAAAACCTTTTACCTTGAGAATGCCCTTAACGTTTGAGGAGAGGGGATATGGAGTGGACATGCAAGAATTACAGACAGACTAATGGACTGACACATGAATGTACAAAGAGCATTCCTTTAATCCCCAGCCCGCTTTGCTAAGAGGGATTTAAAACATTGTTTTGGTTGACAACGTGTTCATTCATAACTTGATATGTTTCAGCTGTGCTTCTCTAAACTTGACAAAAGTCTCTAGGACATGAATGCCTCTTTCATAAGGACTTCTTACACAAAACATTTTGATGGTGGAACACGCACACAAGGACACACTGACTGTTATAACACTTCATGTCATATTTCTTTCCTTAGAATGGAATACCAAAAAAATAATAAAAATCGGGCCTCCATACTTTTGCAGTAGTTTTCTTGAATGTCTGGAAGCTCTTATATGCAGTCAGGATGGCTGCCTCTGTATCCACGACATCCATATCTGGCACTGTGCCAACCACCTGCCCTGTAGCTGGATTTGTCACTGCAAAGGATAGTTGTTGTCAGCATCCTGTATTCATTTTCTTGTCAACGTTTAGTTTAATTAAGTATTGTAATACTGTTTGTATTATGCACAGACATGTATAACATTCGCCTAATTTGTTAAGTGCAAAATATATGCGAGCGCGCAAACTGCTTTAAGAGACCCGATGACCAGTGAAATGCAAAAATGGGTCTTATGCCAAATGTGGCCAGGGAAGATCTAGACCAGCCTGCGCATCCACGCATTCTGGTCAGGGGCCACGCTATCCGCTTATGAAACTTTGCATGACTTTCCTTAGAGCCAACCGTGATTGACAGTGTGCGAACATTTACATTTCAACAACAGTTAATTTCATATATCTTAGCTTTGGTCTGGACAAAGCAATTTACATCTTGTCAGAAATATATAAACAATAGTAAAAAATCAGTCGAGGTCAAAAAACACCAAAATTTATCAATAAAAATTTGAAACACTTTTTCTAGTACCTATGTCATTCAATTTTTGCCAAAGCATCCCGCACTTTGACAATAAACATTAAACTATAAAAGAGGTATTCACAAACTGGTTGAATTTTATAGCACTGGTGGTTCAAGTTTTGTTAACATCACAATTGCGTTATAATAATCTAATGATCTATTATCTCACCATTATAAGTGGCGCCACTTTTTGCTGACAACCACAGTCTATTAATGTATGCTCTGTCCTGTATCAGGGAGCTGGCCATTCTTACATACGGCAGGATCTGAGTTATGATGAATGTTGTCTTCCAAATGGAGTGTGATGCTTTAAACACAGTTACAGCCTTCGGAATCATCTACAATACATCCAAAGATTTGTCCTGTAAAATTTTAGCACAGAAGAACCAGAATATTAATTCACCAGCGCGAGTCGCCATTACTTTACTTGCATTACATTTTTTATAAATAGCTTACAAGAAGAATAAGAACTGTGATTGAAAATTTCCAGAAAATGTAATTCGCAACGGTATATACATCATTACATGAACATGTACATGTTATAAAGTCTAAGCATCCTAACTGAAAATTCTGGATCCACCGCTACTTACACAAGCATACTCCCACTAGTCCAAGCTCTATAAACTGTAAACATTTGACAATAGAAACAGATGCTCTGGTCTCAATATCTGCCTCATGCGTTCAGAACCAAGAGAAACAAAAAACTACTCAAAAACAGATTGGCTTAAAATTAAAACGGACCTGCAAGAAAGACAAATAAAATTATCAAATAAAAAAATGCTAACCAGGACATAGACACTATTTGGAACACATTTGAAGAAGACCTACAAAATACCATCTCAAAAAACATTCCAACTATACTAATAACAAGATGGCCCTAGATCGCTCACCTGTGAAATGAGCTTTCCCAGTGGCATGATTTGCACAATCTTTGTCACATATCAAATATAAAAGCCGCGTGCTTTGTGGTTTAAGATAAACAAGGATTCTTTTATAATATAACAAACATGTTGACAGGGCAATAATTATGGCATTTATTATGCGATTTTGCTCATTATCAAACTTGACTGAGATCATGTGGCCATCAAGCTTCTCAGCAACTTTGATAAAGACTGCTTGAGAAATGTGAATGCTAGAGTGTTTACAAACCAAATGTGGACGGACGACGGACAAAGACCGTTCCTAAAACCTCACCTTAGCAATCAGGTGAGCTTAAAAGTGTGTTTTTTCACCGATCTGAGCCATTTTCCAACTTGTCCGAGATATCAATGAAACCAATGTCTTGATTAGGTTTTACGATTATCATGCAAAAAATGTGACGTCAAGAGGTTTCTCTATAGTCATATAAGGAAAATTGCCACACCTCCTGGTGGCCATGTTTTTGGACCGATCGGGACCATTTTCGAACTCATCTGAGATGTAAATAAAACCAATGTTTTCACCAAGTTTCATGATGATTGGGCAAAAAATGTGACTTCTTGAGTGTTCACAAGCTTTTTATACTATATAAATATAAGGAAAATGCGCCAAACCTCCCACCCCCCGGCAGCCATGTTTTTCAACGGACCGGAACCAATTTCCAACTAAACTCTCATATCAAGAAAACAAATGTTCTGACTTAATTTCATAAAATTTGGCCAAAATGTGACTTTAAGAGTGTTCACATGTTTTCACTATATACATTATAGAGAAAACTGCCCCGCCCACTGGCGGCCATATTTTTTCACCGATCTGGACCATTTTCGAACCCGTCCGAGATATCAATAAAACCAATGTTTTGACCAAGTTTCACGATGATTCGGCAAAAAATGTGACTTCATTACTGTTCACAAGCCTTTTTTACAATATAAATAAACGGAAAACTGCTCCGTCCCCCTGGCAGCCATGTTTTTCAAGTTAACAGACCCAAACCATTTTCGAACTCGTCCGAGATAACAATAAAACCAATGTTTTGACCAAGTTTCATGATGATTGGTCAAAAATTGTGAGTTCTAGAGTGTTCACAAGGTTAATAAGGAAAACTGCCCCGCCACTGGTGGCCATGTTTTTCAAAGACCGGAACACTTTTGAACTAAACCAACATATCATTAAGACAAACATTTTGACAAAGTTACATAAAGATTGGACATTAAATGTGACTTCTACAGCGTTAACAAGGTTTTTCTTTTTTTTTGACCTGGTGACCTAGTTTTTGACCCAGCATGATCCAGTTTCGAACTTGATCGCGGTATCAATGTGATAAATCTTCTGACCAAGTTTAATGAAGATCGGACAAAAAATGTGGCCTCTAGAGTGTTTACAAACCAAATGTGGACGGACGACGGACGAACGGACAGACGACAGACAAAGACCGATCCTAAAAGCTCACCTGAGCAATCAGGTGAGCTAAAAAGCAACAATAAACTTCCTTGGGTAACTAAAGAATTAAAATAAAAAATGAACACATATACACGCAAATATCTTAAATCTCAACAACTAAACCGTAAAAGCAATCACCTAAAGAAACTTAAAAGCCAAATCCAAAAAGAGCAGCGCCATGCATATTGGCAATTCAATGTACATTGAAAACCTAATCTTTGACATCCCAATTCCAGAACAAGATAACCCAGCACAATCTTAAATCCCAAAAAACCTATTCTCATTCATCAAGACTATAAAACTGAAAGCCAGACCATTGGGAAAATTGTCTCCTTAAATCGGAACCACAAAACAAAGCTTATATCCTAAACAGACAATTCCATGATGCCTTAATCACACCAACCACATCTGATGCTATTCCTGACAAAGGTCCCAGCCCTCTTCCAGCCATTCCAGACATCAACATCACAGAAAATGGAATAACCCAACAATTAAATAACCTTAAAATCCACAAAGCCTCAGGTCCGGACCAAATACCCTGCAGAGTACTAAAGGAATGCAGTGCAGAAATATCGCCAATCCTGACCTCAATCTTTAATATGTCCCTGTCTCTTGGAAAAATCCCAACTGATTGCTAATGTATGCCCAGTCTTTAAAAAAGGAGACAAACACAATGCTCTAAATTACAGGCCAATATCACTTACATGCATTTGCTGTAAAATACTTACACATGTAATCGCTAGCTCTATCATGTCTCACCTTGATAGAAATAGTATTTTATATGAGCTCCAACACAGGTTTAGACCTAACCATTCCTGCGAAACCCAACTGATAGCATTTCTCCAAAACCCAACCCAATCAAATAATCAAGGCATACAAACTGATGTCATCATTATAGATTTTGCAAAAGCATTTGATGAAGAACCCCACCAGCACCTCTTATACAAACTAAAATACTATGGAATTAACTCAAACGCTTTCTTCTGGATATCTGACTTCCTATCAAATAGAACCCAGACTGTTGTTCTGGAGGGAACCATGTCAAACAAGGTACCTGTTACCTCCGAGGTCCTACAGGGCACTGTCTTGTGGCCCATCTTATCTACATAAATGACTTTGCCGACTATATCAAACATATATAGCCTTCTGAGACTCTTTGCAGATGATAGCATCATCTACAAAAATATCAACAACCTATCCGACGCCCATAAGCTCCAGCTAGATATTGCTGCTGCTGGTCGATGGGAGCAGGACTGGTTAATGCAATTCCATCTTGAAAATGTAACATCCCCAGCATTACTCAAAAAAGAAATCAGCATTACTCAAAAAAGAAATCCTATCATCTTCTCATATAAACTACATGATCACATCCTTTAAAAAGTAAATCACGCCAAATATATAGGCATTAAACTCCAAAGTAACCTCAAATGAGATAAACATATCAACTCCATCCCTAATAATGCAAACCAGGCTCTAGGATTTCTTCGTCACAACCTAAAAATAAGCTCATCAAAAGTTAAAGACCATGCTTACAAAGCTATACTTAGGCCTAAATTAGAATACTCCTCCAGTGTCTGGGACACACACACAAAAGCTCAAATAAATCAACTAGTAAAAGTACAAAGACGTGCAGCCAGATTCGTAACAAACAGATATCACACCACAAGCTCAGTAACTAATATGATAGACACTTGCCAACACTTGAAACACGCAGAACAAAATTCCGTCTCATCATACTTTTTAAAATTATCCACCATGTACACATGAAGTTGCAATCACTTATCCTCCTGATCACATGTGTTGGACGCGTGGCCAAGTCACTTTAACACTATCAATATGTCGTAAAACAATTTTTTTTATCATTTTGAGAAAAAATATTCTGAGATGATATATATATATATATATATATATATGGTTTTAGTATACTATGCCATGATATGGCCAATGTTTGACTCCAAACAATCATATGCTCATACTAAGCAACACAAACAGTGATCAAGCACTGAAATCAGATCATTTTAATTAATATGACATAAATCATCGTAATTGAACTGATATTTTGAATTGATGAAAATGACATAAACAATAATTGTTAAAACTGCTTCCCAATGTTGTTAAACATTCCAGCCAGTAGAGCGATTCATGCCCTCATGGGCCTCTTGTTTATTTAATGTTTTTGATTTTTTTCCAGGAAACTTTAATACAAGTGTTTTGCCGGTACGTTTGTGTTGTGTATTTCGAAATTTATGACGTTCTTCTCCGCATAAGGGGGCGTCCATAAAATATGTCACGCTGTTTTTGACCATTTTTTACCCCCTCCCTCCCCTTGTCACAAACTGTCACAAATCTCGGACCCCCCAGTCCCCACCCCGTAAAGTATGTCACACTTTCGAACCATCTTTTGTTAATGAACACTTAATAAAAACACTTCACTATTAAACTGTATTGAAATATAAAATTCCTACTTAAAAGAACTTTAAATCACAATATTTAAATGACTTTAATAGTAGACTATTTAATTGACAAAAGTTGTCACATTTATGCATTGATGCAGTTACTCAATCTAGATTTGAATTTGAAAACAAAAATTGAAAAAAAAATCGACTTGACAATTATGTAATACACATCATTTATCTGCTGCTTTTTTTATTTACATAGGCGGATCCAATTGGGAGGGGGGGGGTGGCGGACGCGGCGTACGGGGCGCCCCCCTAAAATCGCCAAAGTAAAGTCAATTCATTTGATGTTTCACACTAAACTTGATCTTAATCACCTATTTAAACTCAGTGTTCTTCTTTTTCGTTCACAACAATTCCCACTTAATATCACAGACAATCAGTGTGTTCTTCTTTATAGCATTTCTTCCGGCTATATCCATCCGTATTACGTATAAACTATGCACTTTTTTGGTATTATAAGAAGGTACTTTGATGAAAGTACATACGGCGTGACAAGCTCGAGAAGTGGTTGTCAAAGCCTTCAAAATCACTAAAATCGTGGAGCTTACAGGGGGGTTTTACCCTGCACCCAATAGGGGCCTTAGCGACCCGCTGGGCCCCAAGCAAATCTTTGAATATCCCGCCCCCCTAAGCAGAAATGCTGGATCCGCCCCTGCAATAGGTGGGGTTACATATTTATGCAGCAGTCAACATAGAAGTAATAATACATGCGGCATGACAAAAGCAAGGCTATACATAAAACAAGGCTTCCCAATAGCATACTAGCTTTCTTAGTGAGAGGAATCATGAACAACCCATTCAGGAGATACTTATTTCATGCTATTTTTATATAAAAATCATTGAACATTATTTTTAAAGCTAGTAAATTCTACTAAACCAATAAATAAAATTAAAAAATATTTATGTGGACGTCACATGTGGCCTGACCATCCCCATCCCACATGTCACAAACTGTCACATTTTCTTACACCCCCTCCCCCTACTGGAGCGTGACACACTTTATGGACGGCCCCTAAGGCTCTTTGATGTTAGGACCGAAAAAGTCATGCAGTCACGTTGCTTGCGCCTGGCTATGTTATTTATGATTCGACGCCGACGTGTAGTAGTATAATTTAGTAATATAATTATTTATAATAAATAATTCGAAACAATGTGTATGTTTCCATTAAACCGAACGACCCTTTTTTGTGCCGACGCTAAACTTTGTTTTGGTATTCCAGGTTGAGTGTTTTATCTTGTTTTTTGCTTAATTCAGTGAAATTATTACATTTCTATATTCGACCATATTCGCTTAATAAACTTTAAATAGAATTAAATTAAATTTCATATAGAGAGAATGTTAAATAGACTCTATATCGAATATGGTATATGGACGTTTTCTGCACGTCACTGCACATTCTAATTAAAATGGGAATCGTTTAAACAAAATAACGATAACAAAGTTTAGCCGACCAACCTACCCTTCTTTTTGTGATGTTTGTGGAAACAGATAAATTTGTTGGCCTTATATGTCTTTAAGTGATACATGCAATTATCCACATAAGTGCCTCTAATGATTATGAACAGAGCCTAACTCAAAGCAGCTATGCTGTGTAAAGTGCACGCAAGTTGGAACGAATCTGAATTATTACTGAGGTTTCCAGTTATTTATTTCGTACTGAATCATATTCATTTCTGCAAGGTATTGTGCTGTTGGTTGCGGAAGCCGGAGTGCGATCATGTGTGTACGAAATGATGACACAATCCAAATCAAATTCATGCGAGTTACATCTATTTTGTTACAAGGGAAGACACTACGTATATACAACACCGAAATAAATACGCGCACTTGTGCGACATTACATCCCTTTTCGTTATTAAAAGTACTTATTCGTATATTATTCGATTATAGATCTAGTCGGATTCTTGGCTGTAGACAACAAGACATAAATACAGGTTTAAAACACATGTCCGTAAAACATTGTCTGACTTTAAATGAATTTAAAAAAATAAAATCGAATATGTCCAAAGCGTACAATTATACTAGAATGAACAGCTGCTTAAAAATGTGCGTTGGCATAGTAACACTAACGTTTATAAGATTACCTATAACATTTATTCTAATTCAATGAAATTTGAAAGGAACGGCAACATTATCAGTATTATCATACCGGTTGACCTGATACTTTAATCATTTGCACGCTCTAATGAAACGGATATTAATCGGTATCAACTTATCAACGAAGCATAAAAAGCAAATGAATTTTAACGAACAAGTGGTTATTGGACTTCTTTTGTAATTTATATAAAAGGTTCTATATGACAAACGTTTAATGAATTGTTTAAACGCGTTACATTTCTTGTTATTTAAGGACGCGGACAATACTATACATGTTTTAACATAATTAAATTAAAAGAACATAACCCGTTACTATTTGTAATATTATGTCAGAATAGTATTCCATTAAAAAATACACCATATAAAATAAAGTTATTATTTTATGTCAAACTTTATGCAGAATATGTTGAGCGAGACAGATGTATTTATACTGTCACAAAAGTTGGAAGAAAATGTGGGTTTGCCCGTGCGGTTGACTTTCCTAGTTACTCAACTTATTTACGTTATTGAATTTGCTTCATGTTTGAAAAGGGTAATGACGACGCGAATTTTTCGGAAAATAAATAAGTGACACAATCACTACAGGCAAATCGAATGCATTGAAATGCATTCCAAAGTGGGATTTTTAATGACATTGTGTTCACGCATTACAAGTGTCAACTGTCAAAACGCTGTCGACGGCGTACTAAACGAAGCCCAAAATAGTAAATGTAATTGATAACAACGCAGTGCTACGGAATACCGTAAGTGTCATCGTGGTTACACATTAAAATACAGAGGGCGACAATGCAATAGTGCGAAAGTACGATGGCGACAATGCGATAGTACTATGGCGACAATTCGATAGTACGATGGCGACAATGCGATAGTACGATGGCGAAAATGCGACTGTACGATGACGACATTGCGTCAGTGCGACAATACGATGGCGACAGTGCGATAGTACGATGGCGACAATGCGATAATACGATGACGACAGTACGATGACTATCGCATCGCCATCGTACTATCGCATTGTCGCTATAGTACTATCGCACTATCGCATTGTCGCCCTCTGGATTTTTTGTGTAACCACGATGGCCCAAACGGTATTCCGTACAACGCAGTGCTGCTCCCCGATTGAACGCATGTCAGATCGACGCGATACCGTAATTGCTTTTTGTTTGTTGATCATGTTTAAACCATAAATCATTAAATGTTCTTCGTTGCTGTTCCTGTCTGCCACTGCCTAATTGTTCGTGTCAATTAAGTATTATGTAAATGTGCGTTCTTTTCTTTTCAAATTACTTTTTTGTGAAATAATTTGCGCTACCCCAACGCGAAAATTCGTAGCTTAATTGGCCGTATTTGACAAGCTTTAAAGGGTTGGCACCACGCGTATTAGGAAATGTAAAAACGGTAATGCAAATATCTGTTTGTAACGGTATATATTTTCAGCGTTCTTACTGGTTTTAACTAAAAAAAACGTCAAAACTATATTGTGTTGACACCATCGTACATGTATTTTTTTTATTAATTAAACTCATTTAACATTAAAAATCCTACAATATCGAGACAATGTGTCGCGCACAAATCCGTATCTCTAGCTAAAAGAGCAACGGCACATGTTAAGTTTAAAGGTCTAATATGCTCGTTTGATAACTTGTCCCGAATTGGACTTAAACAGTACTTTATTAGACAATATTTATACAATACTTTATTACACAATATTTAAATTAGTCCACAAATAACGACCATGTGGTGGCGGCTTTTTGCAAAACCTTTATCCCTAGCTCAAGGTCACACTAAGAGACCATCAAAACAAACAATCACCTTAATTCGACTTGTCCAGACGTTCACTTCAACATTTGCAGCAAATGATCGTAATTTGGATACATCGTGTTGCGCGCGCACTTTTGTCCTAGTCCAAAGGTCAAGGTCAGGTGTAGATGTCAAACGTCAATTATGCTAATATTATAATACAACCCGACTGTTCTGTTACTTTATCATTTAACCCTAACCTTAATCACTTTCAACTTATTTCACAACTGATGAACGTGTGGATACGGCGGGATCGCATAAGACATCTGTCCCTGTTTCAAATGTCACGGTCACTTTTACAGGTCAACGATTAAACAAAGTACTAATACACCTCGTTACTTAAATTGTATGCGGTTATTTCGGACATAACATTCAACAAATGATTACCATGTGGAGACAGCATATCACACGCAAACATGTGGTCTTAGTTCAACTGTCAAGGGTACACGTGTGATGGGTCAAATACGGCTTGGTCTCAAAACCGTGCGTTTGGTCTGCGAAGTACATCGACTGCAGTGGGGTGTGACCGAAGCATAAGACGTTGGGTCAAACATCTATGGATATACATGTACGTTTATTGATAGACCATTGGTTGGGTGGACCCAGGAATGAGACGCTGGGTGGTGCTCAGATTTAGTGTTTCATAGGACTTTTAACAAAAGTCTAAACCCATTATGCGACGTAACCCTTTCTTTTAGACTAAAGAAGTTGAGGCCATACCTTTAAAGCAGAGATATGCGCAGTTTTGGTACACGCTCGAATTATTTCATTGTTTACACTCAATGCGGCTATAATCGATATTTTTAACATTTCAAATCTCCTTCGAAACAATTAGTGTTGGGCTAATGGAAGTGTTGCTGGTGATATTATTTGGTATGTTTCATTCATTTATTTCCCGTTTATACCATTTTTCAGATTGTACATGTGGCTATGTTAGCGTTCTTCTACGTTATTTTATTATTGTTATTGTTATTTATTATTATTAATGTGATTATCATGATTATGATTATGATGATGATTATAAATATTATTATATTTAATTATTATTATTATCATTATTATTATTATTATTATTATTATTATTATTGTTATTGTTGTTGTTGTTGTTGTTAGTGTGGTTGTTGTTGTTATTATTATTATTATTATTATTATTGCTATTGCTGTTGTTGTTGTTGTGTGTTGTTGTTGTTGATAGTGCTGATACTGCTGGTGATTATTATAAACACGCTACTAAAAATCACTATGTTTCAACAGTTCGCTGTTAAAGTCGATGTATTTGAAGACATTGCAACCCTTTATATCGGTCATATCGTTTGTTGTAATGTTCCCTTGTGTTTAAGGTCTGCTGGGGCTTGCCCTGGGCGAGGACGAGTACGAGGAATACGAGTGTGACAGCGCCGGAAGTGCACCCGGTTCGTCTCTTTTGTTAATTGAGATTATACGACTATTTATAAGGCAATTTAACTTCATGACATGAAGGAAAAAAGAATACGCAAAATACATCAATAGATAGTACATGTACATACACATGATGTGTATGTACTTCCTATTGATGTATTTTGCATATTCTTTTTTTCCTTTCTGTCTATCGAGGTATCACCTGTTAATTCAATAAGACTATTATTAAGGGACCCAATGTATCTTTAAAATTGCCTATGCCAGTGACTGACACATGCCTTATTTAAATTAGTGGTACATGTAGGGGGAGAAAGGGCCATAGAAAGGATTTCGTTACCAATCCCCACACAAGTAATGTGGCCGGTCCGGGGATCGAACCCATGATCCTCGGAATTTTAGTCAAGTACCTTATCAATTGAGCCAGACTGCCCGGTAGGGTATATACTTTTAAAGATAGAATATGTATTAGTGTTGTTTATGTTACTTATCACGAAGACGCAGTGACCTTCCGTGCATGCTTATCATTGTGTTATGTCCGGCAAAGTCTCGGAAGTCACTCAACTTTGATAAACCTATTTCATAGCAATACTTATTGTGTTTTCAGTGGAATATATTCTGCTCATCACGTGCCTTCTGATGCATTTTGCATTGACTTTTCGTCAGAAGAGAGCGCAATAGGTCAACTCGCGGTCAGCCATTCTTCACACGTTTTGGGCCTCATCGGAACTTTCCGTCCAACACGATTTGCATTCAGAATGCGTACTTGTGTTTCATGAAAGCGTTGTAAAAATCTTTGTGAACACTTAAATAATACATAAATGGCATCATTTTAAGAACTTTATAT
>VMBQ01007187.1:0-24017 GCA_007657795.1 Dreissena rostriformis | reverse complement strand
TACATGCTCGTGAAACTGCGTATGCGGAACGCAATTTTTCACAACAAGGACCGCTTTAGAAAACAATGGTCGCTGGCGGTGAATCTCCTCGGGGCAAACGTAACTTTTCTCTTGTTCATGCTTCCCTATCGTATATTCAACATCGTGCACGTCGTAGTCGGCGGACGCTACTCGAACATCCAGCAGGCGACAGACATTCGCGAGGTGACATGCATCATGATGGACCTTAATTACGCATTACACTTCTACGTTTACATCGTAAGCGGAAGTCGGTTCAGGAGCGACGTTGCCGTCTTGTTAGGAAATCTCGTGCGTGCGGTTCAGAATGTTCGCAGCAATAGACGCAGGGGGGTCCGACGAAGCTCTTTGACTTTTCAAACTCTTAATATTTAGATGTCCTTCAACGGATTTGTTTAACGTTTGCCCTGTGATTCTAACCCGGAACCTCTAGAAGCTAACGCGCTTCCACTGTACCACGCAGGCTTTTTAATCTGGACGGTATAATAAACGCTATGTCGGATATTTTTGTTAATGTTCGTGTTTCTGTTACAGTTANTCCTTCAACGGATTTGTTTAACGTTTGCCCTGTGATTCTAACCCGGAACCTCTAGAAGCTAACGCGCTACCACTGTACCACGCAGGCTTTTTAATCTGGACGGTATTTTAAACGCTATGTCGGATATTTGTGTTAATGTTCGTGTTTCTGTTACAGTTACAAGTGGTTGACCGTAAGCCTATTTGTTAAGAATGTTCTGATTGTTTTGTTGTTGTGTTTTGCTATATTATTAGTTGTCTGGTAAAAAAAACTAATACAAAGTGTACGTACCTACGCATATTGAATTAACACATTATTTTTTTTTAGAAATAAAACCTTTAAAGTTTTATTCAGTATTTTNCAGTTACAAGTGGTTGACCGTAAGCCTATTTGTTCAGAATGTTCTGATTGTGTTGTTGTTGTTTTTTTGCTATATTATTAGTTGTCTGGTAAAAAAACTAATACAGAGTGTACGTACCTACGCATATTGAATTAACACATTATTTTTTTAGAAATAAAACCTTTTAAGTTTAATTCAGTATTTTTAGAGGAAGCTTACATGTAATTATTTCAGTTAACAATACTTATTTAAATATATAACAATCGACAGCTGTTTGATTTATCAAAATCTGTCGTCATCTATTGTGATGGAGAAGATACCCGTATCTAAAACAATGGGAGTTGATAACTTCTACTTGGTGGGATGTAAATACCCATAAACTTCATTACTTGAAATAAGTTTGAACACACTTTATGATATTTCGCGTGAAGGCAAAGGAGAAACTGTGTTAAAGCAATTGTTACGTTTAAGTCATTAATGAACATTTCAGTTTATTTTCGCTCTTAACAAATTTGAAAGAAAGAAGAAATACGTTTTCCTTCTGATGATCGGATTAATTAACGTTATAATTTGTGTCCATGTATTTTTACTTAGTGAAGTTATCTAATATAGTTGTGCGCGTTATTAAACCGAGCGTTTTGACTTAAGTAAGATAATTTTGATTTGTGGTTGCGTTATATGTGATGAGAGTTATCACCGTAAGCAAGTTAGAAAATTAAGTTTTGTGATTCGTGTGACTAAATTTCAAATTTGCGTTTCGATTTTGTAAACACAAAGAATACTACAAGTTCTGAACTGATGTTGGTTGCCCCTATTAAATATAATAGAATATAATAAAAACTGGAAATGCGTTTGTATTTTACTTCTTTCTTTCATTCCATAAGCATGGACAATATTATACTGGGATAAACTGTTGAATGTCGATTATGTGCATTATCCATATATTATTTAATACTAAGCTATTTTCTTGTGTATGCAATTGTTTATTAGGACAACTTATAAATACAATACTGCTTATAACAAAAATTGTCATTCTTAAACCTGATATATTTGATACTTATTACATGTGCGTGTTTATAGAACCAAGAAAACTGAACAGTTTATACCATCTTATAACATTGGGCTTTAGAACCACTAACTGCGGTTTATGGTGGATGAATGTTGAATCACAATGTTGGTACACAAATTATCAAACTTGCAGTAAGATAACAGTTATATGTCATTGTTTTTTTTAAACACAGTGATATTGTTGTCATAACTATATCACTAAGTATTGAATAGTATTAAATTATTTATAGTACTGACATGATAACGTTTATTTATTGGGCTTCACTTATCATCTCGCTATCGTTTTTGTATCGCTCTTTACTTTTTATTGTTTTCGGAGTAAGTTCGGGTGATTAATCAAAACGATTGATATTAACAGCTTGTTTAAACCATTTAATATTGATTTATATTCATTATAAACAATAAACAATGAATTGCAAAAGAAGCGGTTGATATGAACAAAACTGGAGTAACATTGAAACAAATAACAGAAACACGCTCACAATTTTCTTTTAAACGAAGAAGCCGGTGCTCGTGGCACAAACTGGTTTCTTTAAGCTGTGTTCAAAACTTATTTTGGAAACATACTGTAATACTGTTAATAGGCCGGAGTTCGAGCAGTAATAGCGATACTTAGCCGCAGTTTGCATAAACGTTTGCAAGAACAGGACTACATTTCTCCATCACTTAAAAAAAGGCGAAACATATTGTGATCCGTGGTCAAAGGCAGTGCGATGGATGTTTCCGTTCGAGCGCTCGTGCTTCTGACGGGAATATTACTCATCCAGGTTTGTTTAAGCTCCGTTGTCATTTTGTTTTTTTAGCTCACCTGAACACACCGTGCTCATTGTGAGCTTTTGTGATCGCCTTGCGTTGTCCGTCGTGTGTTTTGCGTCATCAACATTTACCTTACACTGTAGGGACCACATTTATTGCCAAATCTCCATGAAGCTTGGTAGGAACATTTGTCTCAATGATATCTCGGCTATGTAGAAAAAATGTTCCGGTCCGTTGAAAACATGGCCGCAAGGGGACGGGGAAGTTTTCCTTATATGTCTATAAAAAAACCTTGTTAACACTATATAAGTCTTATTCATTTGCCAATATTCATGAAACCTGTTCAGAACATTTGTTCTAATGATATCTCGAGTGAGTTCAAAAATGGTTCCGGTTCCGTGGAAAACATCGCCGCCAGAGGGAGGGGCAGTTTTTCTTATATGACTGTGGTAATACCTTGTTAACATTCTAGAAGTCAAATTTTTAGTCCAATCTTCATGAAACTCGGTAAGAACATTTTTTTATGATATCTGGGCTGAGTTAAAAAATTGTTTCGGTCCGTTGCAAACCATGACCGCCAGGGGCGGGGCAGTTTTCATAATATGGCTATAGTAAAACCCTGTTATCATTCTAGAAGTCGACTGTTTTGTTTAATCTTCATGAAACATGGTCTGAACAATTGTTGTAATGATATCTGGGCCGAGTTAAAAAATGGTTTCGGTTCCTTATAAAACATGGCCGCTATAAGGCGGGACATTTTCATCACAAATGGGCATATACTTTAATCTAATGATATCTCTGATGAATTTCAATCAAAGCGCTGTAGGCGCTGAAGGCCTGGGGCTAGATCTAGTGTACTTGGGAATAAGTTTAGTGACTTAACTGAAGCGAAAGAAGTGTAGCAACGTAAAATGCATTTAGGATGTATTGTCCGAATTTCTCCATTTGTCCGAGTTTATACGGATTGGCCCTAGCGGTTGAGTGCAGAAGCTCAGAGACTGTAAGAAAAGACAATATTTGTGTATGTATACATGTATACTACAGTGTACATAGACGGTGGAGGACTACACGATACTGGTGGTGGGAACGATAACCTTTTTTAACTCTACAGATCTGGTAGAGGTTCGTCTACATAGGCGGTGAAGATNTGCAGAAGCTCAGAGACTGTAAGAAAAGACAATATTTGTGTATGTATACATGTACAAATGTATACTACAGTGTACATAGGCGGTGGAGGACTACACGATACTGGTGGTGGGAACGATAACCTTTTTTCAACTCTACAGATCCAGTAGAGGTTCGTCTACATAGGCGGTGAAGATATACAACAACAACAACAACATGGCCGCAAAAAAAAATGTTATTGTTGGCGTCAAATAAACCACTTTCAATAGCCTTAAATAGCTTTCTATTACATAATTAAGAGATCAGGAAAACATTCATATTTCCTTTGTTATGTGTACACAAAAGAAAATCCACTTACCCTGATAAAGAACGGTGTACAGATTTTGTACTTTGTCTCACGTAGAACTTTTCGCGCTTGATTTGCGCGCTCGATCTGCCTAGTGAAATACCCTATCCGGTTACTTCGTATAGACGAAAATAGTTCCGAGAATGATCGTGAATATTTGTTTTTATTTTTTTTTTCCATTTTTTTCTGGAATGTCTTGTAAACGCAAAATAAAATAACAATATTTTAAAATATGTTTATAAATACCAAATATAATGTCTTCAAAAAATGTATCAGAAATTTTTGTTTACTGTCTCCGTAAACACTCGTATCTGTTCGGCCTAGACCGGCAAGTGAGAAACTTATTCTCGCATGAATATGTAAACAATAAAAACTAAGTCGTAGCCAATGCCTAGCAATTTTCTTGAATAATATGTTTTTACATTTTTTATGACACGGTCATGTTATATAGGGAAGTTCTGTATTTACAAGGCGGGTTATTGAGATCTGCGAAGAACTACGTTTATTGCGCATGAATTAAGTGGTAAATCGGAGTTTTGGGAATTTGGTTTTTGGCAGCCAGCCAATTCGGATAGGCTCAGAAATTGGTAAACATCATTGCTATGGCCTTGGGGCTACGTCCCAGACCAAAAACGGATCCAGTTCATCGACAAATATTTCCGCCAAGGAGGCGGGCACTTTTCATTATATGGCTATAGTGAAACCATGTGAGCGCACTAATTGCCAATTTATTGACAATTAGTGGCGTCTCATCTGGATCCAAACTGTTTGCAAAGGCCTTCAAAATTCGGTTCCATCGCTAAAAGGGTTAAGTTCAGCCATGTTATTTGTTCCGGCATGTAATTTGTCAGACGATTCTCTGTTCCGACAATTCGTGCTGAATACGGATACAAATACTGACTTCACATAAAAACAATTCGAAGGCCCTCTTTGTACTTTAAGTTAAAGTTTTCTTGAAACTATGTAAGATATTTAATTATAGGAACACTTAAAGTTCATTTTGCCTTGTTTAAAATTGGCACAGGAAAAATGTAAATTTCATTCAAGTGTGACAATTTAGATAGGTAAAATGTTTTTGATCAAGTTTGGTTTTATTAGCATTCTCGATTATCAGAAACACAAAATATGTCATTTCTAACATACGAATGACCATATGAACTCCTACCACTAATACATGTTTTTTTAGAGATGCGTTCATGCTCGAGTCAATGTCGAAGTTCGAGTCTTGAACTTCGACAGACCCCACGGAGCGTCTCGTGGTGACGGAGGCGTAAAAGTTCACCGGAAGTGCTGCGGTACAATGAACGATGGCTGCAGCAATGTGTACACTCCCTGTGACGTTTTCTACAGGTTTTGTATTGGAGGGTAAGGTCTGCAATTTTGTGCTTACTTCAATAGATAATGCCATGATACGAATGTTTGCGCTAGATGCATACAGAACATCCGCATTGCATGTATTCTGTGTTTTTATTGTGCGTATTTCCTAATTGTCGTATTTATAATCTCTTATACAATCATATCAAGTGTATTTCCAACTGTTTCAAATGATGCTATGCAATTGTCGCACTAAATGCAGACTGGACGACCTAGGGCGGGGATGCAGAGGGGTAACCATGGACACGAGGGGAGAAGTGTCACGTGACGTAATAAAAACGTACATTGATTCATGGGACACGGTAACTGCTGCTTATGTTAATGACTCATTATTAAGATCCATGAGTTTTTGTTTAATGCTTACTCATTAAGCTGTACAATTCATCTTTTCCAATACATCTTATGTAAACAATTCTTCTGTTAAATTCGTAATTAAATTAGGTATTGTCGTAAATAGTGTAGCATGTATTTAAGTTATTAAATCAGCCAAATAACAGAACAGAACAGAACAGAAAGTTTATTTGCGACTTAAGCATATACAGCTCATCGTCAAAAACAATAAATCAATCATAAATACATATACATACACATGCGTCAAACTAACAACAAATGTTTATGCATTTTTACACATAGATGATTTTTGTGAGAATGCAATAAGAAAGAGAAGGCTCTTAATTGTTAAACAAAGTTAAGTAAATGATTATGATCCGTTATTGATTGAGAAAAATAAAATATAAACATTATGCAGTTAGAAATTATTTACAAAATCACAATTCCGGGGAAAAAACTATTCTCTCATAAGACTATAAATTTTCGGCTCTAGTGGAGTGGACAATACTTGTACAATACCATGTAATATGACATTATTTATAGAACTTCAAAAAAGCGGCTTACCGAGATTTAGAATACATGTATATCATAAGGTATATGAAAAACAATGTATGTAAGTTATGTTGAACCAGGTATGATTTTATTGCAGGGAAACCTAACTATCTCGGTACAAGTATTTCAATGCGACGGAAGCAGCTCGGTTTGTGGAGTTGAGTCTTACCTTATAGACGAAATGACTTTGCCTTTGAACTTTGCGCCCGACTCATCTTACTGGAGATCTAGGGGTCACCCAGTGACCTTCCTCAACCACGTGAGGTAAATTTATTAAATGCCATGTAAAAAAAAAACTTTTAGACTCTTACCACGCAGATGGACAAAGCCTCCGTTCAGATACAGAATTGTGTAGCCTTACCATACATTCTCAGTTGCCTCTCTTTATCTTAAAATTGTCATCTTTCGTGCAAAGCGTTTCACGGTAATAACAGCTATTTTTCTTCCATAACTTCATGTACAAATAAATGTATGTAATTTTAAATTTTCAAATAAGTTTAAGAGTTGTCTCGTTCTAGGTTCTTAAATGCACCATTCACGTTACTTTGCTTTTCTTGAATGTTTCTTCAAATTTCTTCATGACATATTTGCGTGATTCCGATGCAACAAAAGAAGCGTGAAGTTCGCAAATTATATTTATAAAAATTGAACAAAACTTATATAATAGTATACTTAAAATGATATAGTATAAGAATATATCGCATTTATATATCGTGCAATCATCATATTGGTGCACATTTCACTACATGTATTTTGGACATGAATTTCACTTTTACAAAAACTTCTTTAATCGTATTCCTATTTACAATCGGTTCAGCTTGGGCATCAAGCTGCTGGTTTGGTGTGGCGAAGGCTGGTATGGCACGGCGTGTGAGAGGCAGTGTAGCCATAGGGACAATGATTTTCACACCTGTCTGCCAGATGGCACTGTCATCCCCTGGGCTGAATGCACCAATACAGGTCTGATAGTGGGGCTCAATTGGTCGTTATAAGCTCATGTACTACTTCAGAGTACCCTGTGTACTCTTAAGTATACAACAATGTGGCCCGGGTACGGAAAATATGCTTTAAGGCACTCGGCCATACTTTCGGGTACTTTTAGTATATTTTCCGTACCCTGGGTACTTTGTAGTATACTTAAGAGTACCTGGGGTAATTTTAAATAGAACCTGGGGCGACAATGACCAATTGAGCAATAGTGTGTCATTTGCGTTTATTTATAATGTGTGATGCATTCAATTGTCTTTAATTGGGAAAATAATAATGATTTGTCTCTAAATGTTTGTAATAACCACCTGATTGGCATGGGTGAGCCAATTATTGAACCATGGCAACATTTTCAAAATCGCAAAATAACAGCCTTAAAACTGAAGTGTATTTGTAATACATGTCAAATGTTATTTAAGTAAACAAAATTAAAAGAAGGTGGCATAAAATAGTATTATTTTTCACCTTAACTGAATGAATTGTTATCATGTTTCAATTTGGCTCAAAACGCGACACGCCCCAGGTGTTAACAGGTTTATTTAAACAAGAAAACGATATTTAAAACCACTTAAATGAAATCACAACATTTTATAATTGCAATTCCAATATGTATTGAAAGCATAATCTTAATTTGCAAATCGTCATGTCATTTGAGATAACCAGTGTTACTTCATCACACCTGAAACATCATTACAAGCATATTCACAAGTGTTCATACATACATGTTAGCCTCGCACTGGGAAAAAGCACGTGCGTAAAGTATCGTCACAGATTAGCCTGTGCGGACTGCACAGGCTAATCAGGGATGACACTTTTATTGAATTTTTTGTTTAAATGAAGTCTTCTCAACGATAATCCAGTCTAAGCGGAAAGTGTCATCCCTGATTAGCCTGTGCGGACTGCACAGGCTTATCTGAGAAAACAATTTACGCACATGCATTAAGCCCCGTTTTCACAGAGCGCGGTTCATTTATTTGTTATATTTTCAGACACACAAGTTATCTCCCTTGGGAAGAGTGTAGCTCTTCTTGGGTCGCTACCTGACATACGGACTGGGCTTTTTTCTTTCATTGCAGACAATCGCTGCCCTCCAAGAAAACGCAATGTGAACGTGACATTAATTGAGATCAGGGAACATGGGTAATCTTGCTTTTAAAATTCGTCTGCAATCTGTTATTTTCTATATAAACTTATTATATAGTTTACGTTAAAACTATTATAAACTTAAAGTAATTTGTAGTGCTTTCTCAATGCTTCAACTTTTTTAATTTCTTTCAAATGTTGAAACTTTTCATTTCTTTCAAATGTTGAAATTTTTCCAGTTTTTGTCACATGTATACACGTTCACAAATTAATGATTCATTAATAGTGTTATGCCATAAGCATGCATGTTTTTGTGTGTAAACTAACAGTTAAATATGTGATATCCAAGTACAGATATTATAATGATTAATGCATCTATTTGACACAAAGAATGCCTTTAATAATGTTATGCAAAATAACTTTTCCAGAAATGTCTCGGACACCGTGTTCACAGCCTCTTGCGATACTGTTCCAGTCTCCGGTCTTAAGATTCAAGAAATCTTGTACATTCTGCACAACACCACAGAATCTCATGTTCCATTGCTGTCCCATTACTTTGGTGCTGATGTCGTTTTGCCAGTGATTCAAGAATTTGCACCATCTTTTGCAGCTGTGAGTATTCTTTTTAAGATCTACAGAAATATCTAAATGTTCAACACCATAACTAAGTATTAAATGGAAGTTTTACCAAAAGCGCCTCATACATAAGTTTGTTTGAACAAAATTTTCTGTAGAGACTTTTATGATTTTCAGTACAGTATGTGGCTTTATCTTACATTTTAGATAATACTTGTACGTTGTTTTAAATTTGCTTTGCAAGGTCACATGGTGTTTTGCTATATAATGTCAGTAGTGGTTTATATCTTAAATTAGTAGAGTTGTTCTTTCAAAGTAAATGTTTTATGACATTTGAAATAAACAAGATGACATCATTAAATTCCATTATAGCTTCATCCTTTTATTACAAAATTGCTGGGGAAAGAATGGGGGTCGTTAAGATAAAATTGTTGCACGACTTTTTGCTGACACGCTCAAAAAGATACAGGGTAGTAAATTCATATTGGGCTTGAGATTTGCACTGGCTTAATATCAACTGTATCATGCTGCATCCAACCTTGTACAGAGTACTCACATTTCATTTGCTCAGCAAGGTCACATGCTGACTCACTATTTTACCATATTAGGTGGGTAGCTTTTCATATTAGGTTAGTATCGTAAAATGACGTCACGGTCAAATTTTCTTAAATTTTCCCAGGAAGTTTTTCCAAGTGAACATTCTTTGTCAGGTTCCAAGTTGAGTTTTATGGTGTTGATCACTAGGTAAAGGCTTGTACCCACTATCAAGCCATCATTTTTCTCCCTGAGAACATGAACTTTTTTGAGAACTTTCGTTTTATGATTTTAATCGTGCTGTTCTTGCCTATTTTAGTCTCGACGACTCATTATGCTGGTGCGCATATCACATTTCTCCTCTGACAGAGAGCTATGTCCTTATCAGGATCCATCTGAAGATTGCCACCACATCGGCTTTGAAGTTCGATTCCAGTAATGTTCTTCTGATTAATTTAATTGTGTTAGTCAAAATCTGGTACACAAACCTGCATGACAAAAAATAAGTTTTTGTAATGAAACTTGTTTGATTTACATTACTGACAAAACCATTAGACAGGTAGTCTATATTAGCCTTTTCTTCAGATCTTTTAACAATCAGGTTTAATTATAATATGTGACAATAGCGCTGATTGAGTGCAGTTTGCTATTAATTGTCATAGATCAAAATAGCTTCGCATACTTAAAGTGTTTAATTTTCAAAACAAAAGAGACTGACTTAATTGTGGTAGTCTAAGAATAACTTAAGTATCAATTTTTGTTTGTTTCATGTCTCAATTATAATAATAAGGTATGACGGAGTGTAGTTTGGTGTTAAATGGCAAAGATCAAAAGAGCTTTGCTTACTTTAAGTGTTTAAAACAAAAGAGCCTGACTTAATTGTGGTAGACTAAGAATATGTTTATTATTTTGCCCCTCCCCCTTCGTAGAGGAGTATATTGTTTTGCTGGATGTCGGTCGGTCTGTCGGTAGACCAGTTCGTTTCCGATTAATAACTTTTGAACGAATTGACCTATTGGCGTGATACTTCCCATGTGCATTGGCCTTTGTCAGTAGATGACCCCCATTGAAATTGGGGTCACTTGGTCAAACTTCAAGGTCACTGTCACGATAAGTGTGAAAATTGTTTCCAAACAATAACTCGTCAACGAATAGACCGATTGGCTTGATACTTCACATGTGCATTTGCATTGGACAGCAGATGACCCCCATTGAAATAGGGGACACTAGTTCAAAGGTCAAGGTCACTGTCAAAATAAGTGTGACAAACAAGGCCCTGTTTGGGGGGGGGGGCATATGTCTCCAACCGCTGAACTCTTGTAAATTTAATGTTTCATGTCTCAATATTTCAGACAGCATGATCAGATCTATGTGTGGCCCAACAGCTTCACCAGTCCAGCCAATCTCACTGACTGCAATGGCAAACCGATCAATGTTTTCTCAGAAACTTCATTTTCCTCGGCAACAAATTCTACTACAGTTTTTTTCCTGCAACATTTGTCTGTATGTATAGCATGTTATTTGTTCATTCTTGTTTAGCATATAGCATAACATTTTGGTTATCAAATAAATATTTTACAAAGCATAATAGAAATTGATATTTATGCACAAATTTGTGAAAATTATATAATCATAATAATATGTTATTTTAATTGATCCAATTTTAATTTATGTCAAATTACAATATTTATTTGATTTGCAAGACATTACTATGCATGAGGGTTGTGGACTTTTGTATTTGAATTGACAATGCTTTGAATACATTGGAGCTGAAATAATTAGTTCAAACTAAACATTAATATCACTAAATGCAGTTTGTGATTTCACTTTTGCAGAATTTTGCCATCAGCATACGAGAAAAGAATTCAAATGCAGACCCTATTGCAGAGCACATATTTGATGTCCAGAAAGTACGAGTTGGTAGTGACTATCTGGATGCCCTCCCTTACCAGTTACCTGTATCCGAGGTCAATGAAACAAGGTGTGTCAATAAGGTCATGTTTTAAGTCATTTGTCATTTTCTTGAATTGAACCAATAAAAGTCAGTTTTCAGTCAGTTTTATGAAGCAAAAACAACAAAGTGGGATGTATTTGTAAAGGAAATCGTATTATTTTTTAAAATCATGGGCCAGTGATGCCCGGCTTTATTTTTTTCCTTAATCTTGTCTCAGTGATGATTCTTAAATGCTCGGAAGTTTTTTCTTCTTTTTGGAGTATATATACATAGCTCCCAATTTTATGACATCATTGTTACTTTCTATTTGCGACATGCATATACAATATATGTGAACTTAATGCGTGTTCGTTTAAATTTCAAAATAAGAAGCATTGAAATACGGAAACTAAAATTCTCTGTAATTCAGTTCGGATGAACAATGTTTTGGTAACGTTCTACACGTAGTGAAACAAAAAGGCGGTTTTGAAATTACCCTGTACTATAACACATACAGTCCACTGAAAAAATATACCTGATTCAGTTACATTAATTTAGATGTATTTTAAATTGCTATAAAAGCAACAATATACCTTTTTGTCTTTAACACCCAAACAAGCCCTTCAAATGCATTAAATCCCTTATGCTTTACAATCATTGTTAGCTCATCTGAGAAAATTAACAACTCAAGAAAGGTATATTGTCCTTGTATCCCCCCTCCCCCAAGTCAATTAAACAAGGTAGGCAACTGGAGAACTTATTATGACGATTAACTGACAAAGTTATCTCCCCTGGTTTACAGCTATATAATATTAAGTATATAATACTATTTCGATGAAAACATTGATGATTTATTAATGGAAAAACATTTAAAAACTTGTGTGTTTTGAATCTAATTGTTTAAACACTCTTTCATATAGGACACACTCAAAATCAGCCAAAATAATATACATGTTTCTTTTCTTTTTGGAGAAAATTAATTAAATTTGTGATGTGTTGTTTTCAATCAGATATAAATGTATGCGCCTTTTTAAAAAAGTGCGGGAACTTTGAACCTTTTGGTTGATCGGTAGATAAAACATTTAGTTTTCGAACACACACTATCTCAATTATGCTGGGACTTGTGATCATCATAATTTGTATAATATAGTTACTTTTAGAAAAAGAATATGTCTGTTGATTTTGAGGTCTACGTCAGTTAAAAGTCACAGTAGCTTGTATCAATAAATTCAATTCTGAAACCCTTTGACCTATGATGAAAAAAGGAAGACGTCTTTTGATTTTTAGGCCACAGATCAAGGTCTTAGGGGTTTAAACCATTAAATGCGCACCTAGAGAATGCGTTGAGTTCAATAGGTCAAAGTTGAAGTGGGGCTTATAAGGGGCTTATATCATGAAAACTGTTTTTATTATTGAGAAGGTATCTAGAGAACGCTTCCCCCTTCCATAATCCAAACAATTATGCTTTTTATTCTTGATGAAAAGGAAGATGTATCAAGTTTCTATTCTTTATAAAATAATAATTAAGATATTTGCTGGACCATGCCATTTTTAAGTTGTATAATGACTTTAGTACACAGTAAACTATTACAATTTTACCATCATCAAAGATGACATTACCTTCAAGAAGCCTTTATGTTATTGGCAATTTTAGAGTTATACTGATTATATATTTTTTTTTTATTTTAGGAAAGATTTTTTAACTTATATTTGCCGTGACTGTAAGTATTGTTTCAATATAAACATTCATTTATAAAAACATAGAATAAATTCCATAATATTTTGTTTGCAGGTTGATTGTAAAGGTGATAGCATGGTGTGACAGTGGTTTTTATGGCGACCAATGTGCATATAAAAGAGACGGTGATTTCAGACAGGGTGTACATGAGCGTGCTTGTGGCAGTAGGTTACATTTGATTAGACATAAGTTATGGTTTGATCAAAACAATACAACCTACATTTTGATAACAATACAGTTGTGCGCTTGCATGTGCTTTGAAATATTTGTTTCTATATAATGGTAATTCATATCACACAATCTGGAGGGAAGATCGATAACAGGCGCAATCCATCTATTTGTTTTAGGTTTTAAACTAAGTAGAGCCATTGGTAAGTTGTAAATCAATTTTTATATATTTGTTACAACCTTTTAACTTCTCTTTTACTCTATAGATGATGCTGCCTGTATTAATGGGAATGTCTGCATCAATAACACCACCTGCGGGTGTATCAAGGGTTGGCATGGTCCGACATGCTGCATCGACATTTACGAGTGCTACATTGGCCCCTGTGTGCACGCCACTACCTGCCAGAACCTGCCAGGCTCGTACAAGTGCACATGTGATGCGGGGTTCAGTGGTCAGACATGCACCAATAATGTTGATGAGTGTGTAAGCTCGCCCTGCACTGAGGGGGGACTGTGTTACAATACCTATGGAAGCTATGCTTGTGTGTACGAGACAGGGACAGATGGTCTAGATTTGGAAGATGTTCCAGATCCTTGTCAGAGTCATCCATGTCAAAACCGTGGTATATGTATAAAGAATGGAGGTCTTTACAGTTGTTCATGCAACCCGGAGTATACAGGTTTAAACTGTGAAATCCAGATCAATCCCTGTATACCCAGCCCATGTGTGCAAGGTCAATGCAATAGCAATTCAAATATTGAAAACAAGTACACATGCATGTGTTACAACGGATATAATGGAACAACATGTGACAAGGACGTTAATGAATGCACCGATGGGAATGGACCTTGTATGCATGGTTCAACATGTATCAACTCAATAGGTGAGTAAAATCTGTATTTTTTTCCCAAAAGAATTTAAAATTTAAAATAAAACAATATGTCCACTGGTGCATGCATATACAGCTTCTTGCATCACTAGTCCCTAATCTCCCAACCCACATATACTCAATATTAAATAATATATATTGGCTGGCGATGCTTGACTCTTGATGAAAGTTCGTATGCGGGAATCCATCCAGGCCAATTCAAGCTCAAGTTAATCACGATGTCTTGAATAATATACAGAGTATTTGCATGAGACCTAACACATGGAGATTTGCCACACTAATAAAATTCACGATATGAATTATATATATAATCACACTCCCATGGTCCATTTTCCCTAGTTAGACCACTTTTTTCATCCACTCCTGATGAAACTTGGTCAGAATCTTGCCAATAGTTAAGCTTCATCAACTTTTAGCTTATAACCACTCTCGGGTCATATTTGTCATAAAACTTGGTCAGAATCTTGACAAGATCTAGGCTTAATTTGAATCTGGGTCATGTGCGTTCAAAACGAGGTCACGAGGTGATTTCTTAGAAAAAAAACACTAATTACCACTTTTGGGGCCACATTTATGACTCAAGCTTGATGAATCCTGGTCAGAATGATTATCTTTACAATATCTTGGTCGCGTTTGATTCGTGTTATTATGCATCAAAGAAATAGATGACAAGTTCAAATTAAGAACAACTTGTAATCACTCTAGAGGCACCATTTATACCTCAATGTTGATAATACTTTGTGAGAATATTAATTTTGAAAATGTCTAGGCCAAGTTCGAATTTCTGTTATGCCCTACCAAAAATTAAGTCAACAGGTCAAATCTTAGAAAAATCTTGCCACCACTATAGAAACTGCATTTATGACTAGTTTTTCAGAAAACATGGTTAGGATGTTTTTTTTTTATATATACAACTTGAACTCACATTAAGGGCATCACGACCCTCTTGTTTTCTGTTTTTTTTTTCTCTCTATGAATTTTGGTGAAGCCAACACACTTCGAAATTGACTGTTAATTTTTGCATAATTTGTTTTCAGGAAGCTATCGTTGCATCAGTCCTGATCCAGATCCTTGTCAGAGTCATCCATGTCAAAACCATGGTATTTGTTCAAAGAATGGAGGTCTTTAAAGTTGTACATGCTCGAGAGGGTATTCAGGTTCCAACTGTGAAAACCATATCGACCCCTGTATACCCAACCCATGTGTGCAAGGTCAATGCAATAGCAATTTAAATACTGAAAACAACTACACCTGCATGTGTTACAACGGATATAATGGAACAACATGTGACAAGGACGTTAATGAATGCACCGATGGGAATGGACCTTGTATGCATGGTGCAACATGTATCAACTCAATAGGTGAGTAAAATCTGTATTTTTCCCCAAAAGAATTTAAAATTTAAAATAAAACAATATGTCCACTGTTGCATGCATATACAGTTTCTTGCATCACTAGTCCCTAATATCACAACCCAAATATACTCAATATTAAAAAATATATATTGGCTGGCGATGCTTGACTATAGATGAAAGTTCGTATGCTGGAATCCATCAAGGCCAATTCAAGCTCAAGTTAATCACAATGTCTTGAATAATATACAAAGTATTTGCATGAGACCTAACACATGAATTATATATATATAATCACACTCCCATGGTCCATTTTCCCTAGTTTCAGCATGTCTAGAGACCACTTTTCTCATCCACTCCTGATGAAACTTGGTCAGAATCTTGCCAATATTTAAGCTTCATCAACTTTTAGCTTATTACCACTCTCGGGTCACATTTGTCATAAAACTTGGTGAGAATCTTGACAAGATCTAGGCTAAATTTGAATCTGGGTCATGTGCGTCCAAAACAAGGTCACGAGGTGATTTCTTAGAAAAAAACAACTTGTAACCACTTTTGGGGCCACATTTATGAATCAAGGTTGATGAATCCTGGTCAGAATGATTATCTTAACAATATCTTGGTCGCGTTTGATTCGTGTTATTATGCATCAAAGAAATAGGTGAAAAGGTAAAATTAAGAAAAACTTGTAATCACTCTAGAGGCACCATTTATTACTCAATGTTATTAATACTTTGTGAGAATATTTATTTTGAAAATGTCTAGGCCAAGTTCGAATTTGTGTCATGTCCTACCAAAAATTAAGTCAACACGTCAAATCTTAGAACAATCTTGTAACCAATATAGAAACTGCATTTATGACTAGTTTTTCAGAAAATATGATAAGAATTTTTATATAGTTTTTTTTATATGCAACTTGAACTCAGGTAAGGGTATCACGACCGTCTTGTTTTCTGTGTTTTTTTTTTCTCTATGCATTTTGGTGAAGCCTACACACTTCGACATTAACTGTTTATTTTTTTATAATTTGTTTTCAGTCAGCTATCGTTTCATCTATTGTTCTGGATGGGAAGGTGCACATTGCTTGCATGATGTTGATGAGTGTTTAAGCTCGCCTTGCAATGAGGGGGGACTGTGTTTCAATACATATGGAAGCTATGTTTGTGTGTACGAGACTGAGACGGATGGTCAAGATTTAAAAGATCTTCCAGATCCTTGTCAGAGTCATCCATGTCTAAACAAAGGTATATGTTCAACAAATGGAGGTCTTTACAGTTGTACATGCTCGAGAGGGTATTCAGGTACGAACTGTGAAAACCATATCGACCCCTGTATACCCAACCCATGTGTGCAAGGTCAATGCAACAGAAATTCAAATACTGAAAACAACTACACCTGCATGTGTTACCAAGGATATAATGGAACAACATGTGACAAGGACCTTAATGAATGCCCCGATGGAAATGGACCGTGTTTGCATGGTGCAACATGTATCAACACAATAGGTGAGTAAACTCTGTATTTGTTTTCCCAATGAAGGGAAAATTTAAAATGAAAACAATAATATTATGTCCATCAGTGGATGCATCTACAGCTTCTTGCATCACGAGTCCCTTACCCCCAGCCCACATATACTCAATATTAAATAATATATATATATTCGATGGGGATACTTGACTATTGATGAAAGTTCGTATGCGGGAATCCATCCATATGTATATATATATTCCATGGTCCATTTTGCCTAGGTTCAGCATGTCTAGAGGCCACTTTTTACATCCACTTCTGATGAAACTTGGTCAGAATCTTTCCAATAAATAGGCATCATCAACTTTTTAAGCTTATTGCCACTCTCGGGTCACATTTGTCATAAAACTTGGTCAGAATTTTGACAATATCTAGGCTCAATTTGAATCTGGGTCATGTGCATCCAAAAACAAGGTCACGAGGTGATTTCTAGAAAAACCTTGTTACAACTTTTGAGGCCACATTTATGACTCAATCTTGATGAATCCTGGTCAGAATGATTATCTTGACAATATCTTGTTTGAATCGTGTAAATACGCACCAAAGAAATAGGTGAAAAGGTCAAATTAAGAAAAACTTGTAATCACTCTAGAGGCACCATTTATAACTCAATGTTGATAATACTTTGTGAGAATATTAATTTTGAAAATGTCTAGGCCAAGTTCGAATTTGTGTCATGTCCTACCAAAAATTAAGTCAACAGGTAAAATCTTAGAACAATCTTGTAACCAATATAGAAACTGCATTAAGGACTAGTTTTTCAGAAAATATGATAAGAATTTTTATATATTTTTTATATACAACTTGAACTCAGGTAAGGGTATCACGACCGTATTGTTTTCTGTGTTTTTTTTTCTCTATGCATTTTGGTGAAGCCTACACACTTCGACATTAACTGTTTATTTTTTTATAATTTGTTTTCAGGCAGCTATCGTTGCATCTGTTGTTCTGGATGGGAAGGTGCACATTGCTTGCATGATGTTGATGAGTGTTTAAGCTCGCCTTGCAATGAGGGGGGACTGTGTTTCAATACATATGGAAGCTATGCTTGTGTGAACGAGACTGAGACGGATGGTCAAGATTTGAAAGATGTTCCAGATCCTTGTCAGAGTCATCCATGTCAAAACAAAGGTATATGTTCAAAAAATGGAGGTCTTTACAGTTGTACATGCTCAAGAGGGTATTCAGGTACCAATTGTGAAAACCATATCGACCCCTGTATACCCAACCCATGTGTGCAAGGTCAATGCAACAGAAATTCAAATACTGAAAACAACTACACCTGCATGTGTTACCAAGGATATAATGGAACACAATGTGACAAGGACCTTAATGAATGCACCGATGGGAATGGACCGTGTTTGCATGGTGCAACATGTATCAACACAATAGGTGAGTAAACTCTGTATTTGTTTTCCCAATGAAGGGAACATTTAAAATAAAACAATAATATTATGTCCATCGGTGGATGCATCTACAGCTTCTTGCATCACTAGTCCCTTACCCCCAACCCAGATCTACTCAATATTAAATAATATATATATTCGATGGGGATACTTGACTATTGATGAAAGTTCGTGTGCGGGAATCCATCCATATGTATATATATATATATTCCATGGTCCATTTTGCCTAGGTTCAGCATGTCTCGAGGCCACTTTTTACATCCACTTCTGATGAAACTTGGTCAGAATCTTTCAAAATAAATAGGCATCATCAACTTTTTAAGCTTATTACCAGTCTCGGGTCACATTTGTCATAAAACTTGGTCAGAATTTTAACAATATCTATGCTCAATTTGAATCTGGGTCGTGTGTCCAAAAACAAGGTCACGAGGTGATTTCTAGAAAAACCTTGTTACCACTTTTAGGCCACATTTATGACTCAATCTTGATGAATCATGGTCAGAATGATTATCTTGACAATATCTTGTTTGAATCGTGTAAATACGCACCAAAGAAATAGGTAAAAACGTAAAATTAAGAAAAACTTGTAATCACTCTAGAGGCACCATTTATAACTCAATGTTGATAATACTTTGTGAGAATATTAATTTTGAAAATGTCTAGGCCAAGTTCGAATTTGTGTCATGTCCTACCAAAAATTAAGTCAACAGGTCAAATCTTAGAACAATCTTGCAACTAATCTAGAAACTGCATTTATGACTAGATTTTTCAGAAAACATGGTCAGTATGTTTATATATTTTTTATATACAACTTGAACTCGGGTAAGGGCATCACGACCCTCTTATTTTCTTTTTTTTCCTCTATGCATTTTGGTGAAGCCTACACACTTCAACATTGACTGTTTTTTTTATATAATTTCTTTTCAGGCAGCTATCGTTGCATCTGTCCTCCTGGATGGGAAGGTGCACATTGCTTGCATGATGTAGATGAGTGTGCAATCATGGACCAATGCACCCAGAATGATGCATGCAATAGCACTAAAGGCAGTGTTAGGTATGTATGTAGTAGAGTGTGAAAATTATTCAAACATATTCAAGTACAAAACAAGCATTAACCTACAAGGTCAAAGTAATTATTTGAGGTCAAAGATCAAATTACAGCACTTTTAATTGTCAAAATACATCTTGTTTTCAAATCTATAACGTGATCATGCATTGAAGAATTTTTAAATAATTTGTTATGTTAAGCCTATATTACATGGTTTGTATCACTAGCAAGAACCACATTACTACCTTCAAGGTAAAACCTTTAGGTTAAAAGTAAAAATACTACACTTTTTTGTCATAAAAGGACTTGTCCTCGCTACTACTTGAGAATGCATTGAACGATTTGAAAAAACAACGTGACTTAAATGCTTATATATATTGCTTACATATATACAACCAGTCTTTCACGCACAAAAACTACACTGATACTTTGAAAGTTGTACTTTAATTAGAGATCAAATGTCAGGGACGACACTTAACGCATCTATGGAATTTTTCATTTAAAGGAAGTCTCTTCTTAATGGTTATCCAGTTTAGGCGGAAAGTATCCTCCATGATTTGCCAGTGCTGACTTCACAGGCTAATCTAGGATTTCACTTTATGCACATGATTGAAACCAGTTTATCCTATAGACCGTCTCAATTGTGTCTATTTATACAGTAATGCCACTTGCAATCGGTTTTTAACGTTACAACCGTGTCAAAACCATACTCTCTGTCTGAATACACCAGGGAACTACACGTGTGTTTGTCCTTCGGGCTTCACAGGAAACAACTGTGATGAAGACTTGAATGAATGCAAGATAAATCCATGTCATTACTGAACTTGTGACACTTTTAATGGAGGGTACAATTGTACTTGCACTGACGGATGGACTGGTTTAAATTGTTCTGAATGTTTAAATTCAAGTTCCTTTCAGAAAAATTGCACATGCAATTCAACAAATTGCTCATCTGTTTGTCAATGTCCTTACTCGTGGACTGGATTTGATTGTGGAAAAGTGGATGAATGTGCTGTTGGATCCCCGTGTAAGAATGGGGGCACATGTGTAGATTTAAGTGGGCTGTATTCATGTACATGTGAAAATGGTTACCAAGGTTTAAATTGCAGTGATGATATCGATGAATATGAATCGAGCAATCCATGTAAAAATGTTGAAAATTTTACAAACTTTGACGGAGGATATAATTGTAGTTGCACAAACGGATTGACAGGGAACAATTGCAGTGATGATATTAATGAATGCCAAACTAGTTATCCATGTAAAAAAGGAGGAAATTGTACAAACTTTGATGGAGGATATAATTGTAGTTGTACAAAAGGATGGACTGGGATCAATTGCAGTGATGACATTAATGAATGCCAAACTAGTTATCCATGTAAAAATGGAGGAAATTGTAAAAAAGTTGATGGAGGATATAATTGTAGTTGCACAAAAGGATGGACAGAAAACAACTGCAGTGATGATATTAATGAATGTGGAACAAGCAATCCATGTAAACATGGAGGAAATTGTACAAACTTTGATGGAGGATATAATTGTAGTTGCACAAAAGGATGGACAGGGAACAATTGCAGTGATGATATAAATGAATGTGGAGCAAGCAATCCATGTAAACATGGAGGAAATTGTACAAACTTTGAAGGAGGATATTATTTTAGTAGCACAAAAGGATGGACAGGGAACAATTGCAGTGATGATATTAATGAATGTGGAAGAAGCAATCCATATAAACATGGAGGAAATTGTACAAACTTTGATGGAGGATATAATTGTAGTTGTACAAACGGATGGACAGGAAACAAATGCAGTGATGACTTTAATGAATGCCAAACTAGTTATCCATGTATAAATGGAGAACATTGTACAAATTTTGATGGAGGATATAATTGTAGTTGTACAAAAGGATGGACAAGGAACAATTGCAGTGATGATATTAATGAATGCCAAACAAGTTATCCATGTCAAAATGGAGGATCATGTATAAACCTGAATGGAGGATATTATTGTAGTTGCACAAAAGGATGGGCAGGGAACAATTGCAGTGATGACATAAATGAATGTGGAACAAGCAATCCGTGTAAAAATGGAGGAAATTGTACAAACTTTGATGGGAGATATAATTGTAGTTGCACAAAAGGATGGAGTGGGATCAACTGCAGTGATGCAGCAAAAATTACAGATAGCCCAACTTTAAAAATAATTAAGACAGAATTTCCAACTTCAACTGCTCCAGCTTCAACAACAGAACTTGAACTGGCAAGCATCATTCCAGAAAAGCCGGTAAGAAAAAATATGTTTGATTATTTTTTAACAGTAAAGTAGAGGGTGAAATAATAGATTCACCATGGACGTCGAACAATGTTCTCCTACAATTTTGCAACATTTTACATTCAAACTTGCTTGCATTATTCCTTATTATTCCTTATGAAGTTGTACCTGTGACCTTTTTTATTATCATTCCTTAAATTAGTGACGAAAGCATGTAGATAACATACCTTATTTCCAGAAAATGTAATTCGCAATGGTATTTACATGTACAACGCTTTCCCCAATTTTCATCATTTTTTCGAATTTCATTCATGAACACTGTATTATGTTAATTTGGATTTATAGACATCAAACTTGGAATAGATATCATTTTGGTGATTTTCTCAACATGACGTTTTCAATGATATTTTGTATTATTTTGACTGTATTTTTAAACTGTTAAACATTCACGCATGAAAACGGTTTCAATTTTTGAAGATTTAAAAAAATCCAATTAAACAAAACAAGTCTTTTAGGAAAATCAATTTATTTTATTTATGCAAGTGCCTATTTTACATACAATTTGTCAAAATTTATACATACAACAGGTATATAATGGGTTTGTCGCTGTTAAGACATGCATTGTTGGGGAATAAGTATCTGTGACACAATTCTAGTTCAAGTGTTGTCATTATTTTAAGGATTTTTAAAATATTTGACAAAAGTTTTCTCAACAAAATTGTCATTACTGACACAATGCCTGACCATGCAAAAACTTTGTAAAAATGTTATATCATATTATATTGATTGGCCACATAAAATCCTACTTGATAATGGTGTCGCGGTCTGAGAAAAATGAGCATAATACTTGTGCGTAAAGTGTCGTCCTTGATTAGCCTGTGCAGTCTGCACAGGCTAATCAGGGACGACACTTTCCGCTTTTATGACATTTTTCGTTTAAATGAAGTCTCTTCTTAGCGAAAATCCAGTTTAGGCGGAAAGTGTCGTCCCGGATTAGCCTGTGCGGACTGCATAGGCTAATCTGGGACGACACTTTACACACATACATTATGCCCAGTTTTCTCAGAACACGACACAATGTTGTCAAGCTGTGAGAGTGGAAGCGACACACAATTCTCCTTTTGGTCATAAATAGCGAATTATTCAAATATTTTGATTTGAGTATTTGTTAATCATAACAATGGAAGTACATGTATTCGTATCTCTTCTTGATCATGTTCACGCCGGGTATGCGGATACTTTCATGACGGATGGCACTTCGATGACAGAGAACAACAAACGCCACGCGCGAGAGTTTAGGTCCTCAGTTTTTTTTAAAGAAATATCCTAAAGATTAGTTTTTAAGACAAGACACATGGCCGAGTTGATAAATGGTGTATCCTTTTGTATTGGGAATACACACTTTTACGGTAGAATGGTACATTTTGCCCAAAAAATAGAACATAGAAAACAGCATTAACTGTATGAACAGTAAACATTTGAACAAAATAAAACTACTTATAGATATTGCAAGAAAGTGTTTGCTATTCCAGCATGTAGAGTAATCACTGTGCTTCAAATACTGAAATTTTGATAGTATTCAATGCAATATAAACACAGATAGAGCATGTTTTAATAGGTAGTATACATAAAGGTGCAGGCACATTGATTACCGATAAAGGGCACTTCAGATTACGGAAACTTTCAACAAATTGGGCACTCTGATAACCGAGTTTTACCTTCTACCTGAAATGCTTTTATGTATATTATGGATATTTTTACGAAATATTTTGAAGAACGAATCAATTTGCATAATGAAGCGGGACACATTAGGAATCTATGCATAACTAAATTACAAACACGTGTGAAATATAAACAATGGAGTTCGTTTTCAAAATCACATTACTATTTATTTATATTATTAAAATTATTATTGCAATTTTTAAATTAGATTAAAATGCTTATTTCTGAAGAAATATATTTCAAATGACGACCGGAAATAATTGTCTACATAATGCACTTGTTTTTGAGTGGTAACTTGAGATGCAGAAAGATGAAAATACAACGGATCATGTGGATCAACACAATCGTGTTTAATT